>JAVTVY010001773.1:0-36701 GCA_036873755.1 Hanleya hanleyi | reverse complement strand
GGACTCAAATGAAAGGATATTGTCGATAAACTGATTGTGAAAAAAAGAAAAAACTGGCGAAAACTTTTGGAACCCCCTGGATTTCTTAAACAGAGATCAACATGTATATTCTATGCTGAACAAAAGCAAATATGAAAGAATAAAGGAGAAGTGAGAACTTGTTGCCGCTCATTAATCGCCATTTAGGAAAAATTAAAACCGCAGTTTTTTCAATTCAGTTGTCACATTTAAGTTTGTTTTTCATATTGATTTTTCATTTGCTTCAGAACATACACGAGTGTTGTTTCTTTATTATTTTCTTAAATGTATAATTTTAAGCCCTGGGTGGAGTAGGTTTCAATTACAGGATTGATTGTTGAAATATACAACATGGTTTAACTCAGTTAATATAATTATCTACTTATTTCCCAATCGAATTGATCCAATAATATTGAATGGGTTTTATATATCTTATCCCAGGGACCTAAACTTTTCCAAACTATATTCCAGATAATCTGATACTATTATTTTTTGTGCTGGCACAACGGCTCAAATAAACCCTATCGCTGCACGGGTATCATGTCAAATAATTGCTCGCCATCATATCGGGCGAACGATTAAAGACATAATAAAGATGGCAAAGCGTTGAAAAGTGGTGCACTGCCCTGGGGGAGAAATTCGGAAAGAATGGAAGCATGTTTGCGTGGAAGGTGTCGTCCCATGCACGCTGTGACGAAGATTCTTTCGCCATGTTTTGCGGTTTTCTGTAGTCTTCTTATCGTCTCACCTTAATGATTATGTTCCCTGGGAGCACAACAATGTGGAGATCCACCACTTTCTAGTCTTCGTTTTGTGTTTAAACCTAAAAAATAACATAAAAATGTAGATGACCCTGTATGTGGTTCAGTTAGGTGCGGACATACAAGCAAAAATATATCGTTTTTATCGCCAGTCGAAAACGTCACAAAAGAGCTCGTTTTGTGCTCACCCGAACCTTTATATGAAAAACGTTTCATGTGTGAATAGACGTATTATAATCGGAAGATATAGGCGTGAAAGTATTTGTGAGTAAATAACCTTTAACGGTCTGATATATTCACTACAGCTTTTCATGATAAAGTTCATTGCCAGATTCTAGTGTAAACCAATTTTGCTTTGAGATGTTTTCACTTACTTAACCTTATAATTGATGAAAGAGTATATACACCTGTGCTATTAATGACAAGAATTTTTGAACGCTTGAATGGAGACCTATAGAGAAAACTATAAAGGCGTCTGATTAACAAAAAATAATTATCTGAAACATGAATATTATTATAGTCGTACTGAGATATTCGCTTCATTTATTTGGTGCCTGCAACCATTAAAATTGCAGTTGCATATAACGTATGCCTTCTTCGGTAATAACATCGAAATGAATGTTTTGATGTCACTACAGCGTCTTATCTTATATGTTTTTTATTTCATTTGCCATGTATGAATGTTCCAAAATTCTGCCTGCCACAATTCACAGGTTGAAGACTGCCACCATTATTTGCTGAGCTCTATCGATGGAATAGTTTGTTTCAACATTGTGCATTTACTCTTATGTATAGATTGCTTTAATTGCCTTACTTATGCGCGTAATTTATATATTTAGCACTCTCCCTTCGGGATATCTTGAGTCAGTTAATGTATCAAATCAACTATTATCACCTGCCTACTAAAATCGATGATTTAATTCCAACTACTTGATCATGATTAGGGGTTTATATTGAGGTGTAAGTGAGAAAAATCTCTGATTAACCGACTGTATCAATACACCTGGCCTAACATAGAACATATATACCACCAACCAACAGATGGCTAATCTGGTCAAAGCTTTCAGGATTTTTTTTTTATTGCGGGGGAGGGAGTAAGAAACACAAACGGTTTGTGTTAGCAGGCTGTCGTTATCTTTCTTCTCTTCGACATTGCTGTATGGTTTTGGTCATGCCCAACAGCTTGTCACTAATTGAAACAAAAACTGACTCTAATTATTTGTTTATCCTCGTGTCAAAATATTTTTTGAAACAACCAGCCCAGGTATAACAATTGCGGGTAATTAGATATCGGACACAGGGTATATCCCCAGGTAAAACTTGGGCTATCAATCTCTAAATACATAAGAAACACTTTCTATGGTATTTTATGAATTTATAATAAAATAATTCACATCATGAAGACAAATAATAAAGGAATAAAATGGTGAGATACATAGCGTTTGGTCTATATGGAATACAATATTAGAATTTGAATAAAATGTTACTCCAGAAACTTATGTTTTGATATCTGGGATTTGAAAAATTACCTTTCAATTAATTGGCTTCTACCTTATTCTTGGTGAACGTTTCGATTCATGAAATAATGAATGTACAACGGGGAAGGGAAGAAAACTACAAAAACAGAGTTATATCGCGTTATATATGTATATTGTTGTATATTAGTGTATCGATTAAAACGTTGAGTCTACGCTTTAACGCTATATCTGATCGGAGGGGGGGGGGGGTCTGATTTCCCTCGTTGGGGATCGGAAAGAAATTCAAGAAAACTAAAACTTTGCGATTTTATACCTTGTCATATTGAGGTCACTTTCAACCTATTGCCAGAAGCTTCTGAACAGATTATCATGGGACAATTCAAGATGGCGTCCATCAGAGTGTAACTGAATTAGCCTATTGCGTTTTTGTGGTGAAAGTGCCCTAGACTAATGGCCGAAAAATACGCTTTTGGAATTATATTTTTTACTCTCCTGGAATTTGGTGACTAGATATCGGCTAACTAGCTTCAAACATAAATGAAGATAATTAAGGTGGCGACTCCCCCCCCCCTCTCAAAAGGCACCAAATAGCGTTTGTCATTTTGAATAGAAAGATAATGTTATCATTTGTCTCTGTGCAATAATAAAACTACTGGTATACGTCGGTAACAGAATAACATGAGTTTGTGCCATCCTTTTTGCGATTCCAATGGTTTGACACCTATACGTGTGCGATCACGGAACGTACACAGGCGTGTGTCCTGACCTGCATCCGATCTCTGTTGACAGCTAACCCATCGCCCCCACCCCAAAGAACTGTCATGATTCTTTACCAAGCTGAAATAGTAATATTCAATGCCGGTAAATAATACTTGATTACACGTGCGTTATCCATCGTTAATCTCGACAGAGTATTGTCCCGCCCAATCTGATTTAACTGAAATCATACCAATCAGGGATTTTATTGTTTTCCCCTTAACACCTTGTGTTTACTAGTTGAGGTGGATTTCCAACGCGCGTAAGACAAATCACCAGAGGCGGAGCACCTTAATTCGATGATTAACTCTTTTTCGTAGCAAAATATACAACAGAAAAGCATTTACAGAGACAAACAAACACAGATTTCCGTACCTTTAATAGGAAACCACCTGGCAAAACATGTTCAAATTGGAAGATATCATTACAACTTATACCTTCGCCAATGTTCATCGAACGCGGAACTGTCACGGGATATACTACACAGGATGGTCCTACATCAATCTCTTGATCACACATGCATCCTATTTAATCCACACACCATTCACCCATCATGCAGTGCCACCATCCCCAATGTATCCCGAGGGAAATGTCCTCCAGCCCCTAAACAGCTAAACAAAAGAAAAGTACGGTACCTGCAACACATTTCAATAGGTTTTCGCTCCTTATGTTCGGGCCGTTTTGAGTCAATATCCATAAAATTGAAATTTAAGTATGGCGTTAATACAGAAATTTTTTGGGCCAATTTCTCCCCTTTCCTGGCTCTGAACTTTCGCTGTTGATGTAGAGGCCTCGTCTACATTAAACGCACTTATCTCGACACGAAGGCCGTATTGTTTACATTACGGGGGATATGGTATTAATCAGTTAATCAATGAACGCTCTTCGTTATCTGCCAAAGTTTTGCCAATAATGTGATGGCACCAGCACCAGTAAAAGTGAGCCATATTCTCTTTTGCGCACACTCCATAAAATTAGTAAGTCGTAAGCGATCAACACTGATGACATGATACATCAGATCTTGGGGGCGAAAATACAAATATATCTTTGGCGAATATACAGTTTTTATAATGCTAGCTATATGATTTCTCGAATTTTGCGAATTCCAAGAATTAAGAATGCTCTGACCAATATCTGATTCTTCATATAATTGTCGATAATCCTCGATAGTAGACAAAAGGTTTCCTTCGGCTCATCGGCAGATACATTGACGCGTGACTAACGGAATCAATTTGTGGTTCGTACATTTCCTCTGCTGCCTATACCTACAGCATGGGGCAGATTTTTGGACTACGTCAGCTACAGTTGGCAAAATCCTACGAAATGTACATTCTCCTTTCCACTTTCTCTATGTAGTTCCTTAACTGTTCAGCAACTTGATCGATTCCCGAATTTCATCAGGATAACTATGGGGCCAAAATTGACGTCAAATGTCAATAAAACTTTGGCCCCCAAATCAGGAAAACATCGAAATTAAAATAATGTAAAATCAGTCAGAGACGATATGACACGTGCTGAAATTGTCGAAGGTCAAGGTCATCAATCAGAGACAGACGATATGACACGTGCTCAAATTGTCAAGGTCAAGGTTCCGGTGGCCTTCAAACAGGAGAATATTAAAAATACTGTCTATGTTATTACTCCCGTCCATGTGCGAGGGTATATTTCGTCTCCGTCATTAAAGAAGGACTATTTTGATGTATATGTTATTTCTGCCCCCCCCCCCGCCCCCTCCCCCTCCCGAAGATATGCTATAGGTTTACGACACACGTTAGTTTGGGTTGATACATGTGATAGCTGACCCAGACTGACCAGAGAAAGCTTCAAGCCACACTGGCATTCTTAGAATGCACAGACATTGTCTATAGTGGACTATATATTGTAAGATCGAATGATACGATATATGGCTGTTGGAGAGAGGGCCTGCATGGTGCAGTTTATTTAGATGGAATATTGTTCACATGGTAGTGTGGCTAACGTCACAGGACCTACGAAGTAGGATAGGCATTAGGACTCCGGCGCGTGATGAACTCTTGGAAATCCCCCCGCCCCAAGTTGAAATCCTGTCCATATTAAGATGGGCACAGCCCAGCGATTTTCATCAAAAATCACCAGAAATTTTCATCAAAAATTTTCACCGGACAATTTGCAGATGGTAGCCTACTTCGTATGAATACGCATATCTGTGACATTTTGCATACTCCGGTCGAGTTTGGCCCAGTCAACCAATCAATTAGAAGAACTAGCACTTCCGGTTTATCTTCTGATCCTATGTTCAAAGCTATCACCACAAATTAGGTGATGACAGCTTCACCAATAAAAAATATTAGTTATAACCTTCACCATATTCCATCCTCACCATTTATTGACGAGGAGGCCTGGATCTATACTTATTGTTCCTCACCATTATATGGCCATCACCCTTTCTCGGTGTGGGGTGCTGGTCCTCACCAATAAGTGGTGATGACCTGCAATCTACTCGCATTTCTCCTCACCATTTAATGGTGATGACCAGGCCCTATCGCTAATAAATGGCGATGAAGGGACTTCATCACCATTTGTCCTTACCAATAAAGAGGGAGGACACCTCATCACTATTTGTCCTCACCAATAAAGAGGGAGGACAGGGCCTCGTCCCCAATGAATGGTGATATTTTCTATACTGTGTGGCCATACTCGATTGATCTGGCCAAAACATGCTTCTGTGGTCCTACTCGACAGGTCTCGCAAGAGTGTACTGTATTTTCATTGGATCAGTGTAGTTAAATATGTTTATTAGTTAACCAAGTAGCGTTTTGGGTATCGATATTGAATCATATGTGTGTACTGTCATTATGGTTTTCTTCAGAGATATCGTCTCATGTACTTGTAGATTTCGTTTTAAGGACTTGAGTCCCTGGGTAGCGCCTGATATTAGACACCCTCGTGTATTCTGTCTCATTTTATCACATCTACTTCACATACATATATATGTTTTATATTATTGGAAAGATCAGGAATCAGACGTTCCGAAAAAAGTAAAAATTTAATTCTTACGTTTATTTCAACGGTTTTGTTGCAGTTAGAAAACAGTTATTTAAAAAAAAATAATCTCTTTTTTATATCGCTAATTTCACCTATTATTTTACAAGTAACGAGTGCGAGATTTTGCATGGTGATAATAAACCTTTCAAACCTTCCACAGACACTGACTTTTTCAGAGCTACAATTTCACGTTTGCAAACAGAAACGCTTGATAGGTTTATTCTTCAAATTTTGAAAATATCGATAGTTTGAGCCTATTCGCCGGGCCTCGAGTCCTTAATGACGTAGTCTATTGCGGTCCAATATGGTCCTTATTGATAATTGGTGTAAATATGGTATATATCGGTACGCATGAAATTATGTGTTAGTATTCCAAGAAAGAACAAAATGCTTATATTCGTGATAATTTTGGCAACGTCAGGTCGAAAATAGTCCAGTTGTCACTGTTTAAAAGCATTTCTTATGATGTAGGCAGAGATAGGAGAGGAAATGTGCGAAACACAGATTTACGATGGCTTTTCCCCTAAAGATTAACGGCAATTATATAGGGAATCAGGCATTCAATTTACTTTTTCGATAGCTTGAAGTTAATTGTTGTAATTTTAAAATTTAATGTTCATGAAATATTCCCCCTTACAGAAATCAAAACGTTTTCATTGTAACTTCTTTATGGACGAGGCCTTTTTAATGAATGTTGGCTGAGACGCTTAAATATATCATTTTATACACATTGTCACCCCAACATCTAAAGACCAACGCAAACCAAGCCGATTGTTAATATATCGGAAGCAGTTGAATCGGACATTCATTCTCGATTTCGGCGAAAAGTGTTTGAGGCACACCTTCGTGACGTCGTCGTGAGAATCAAGGACATCGAAATGAAACTGGTCATGTGACACTTTTTGTAACCGCGATCATATGAATGAAGTAAGATGTGGCCAAAAGCTTGTTTGATTGATGACTGAAGAAAATACATCTGCAACTCAGTCGGCAGTTGCCGCACACCTTCACGTTGATCACGCATAACTCACGACTGAATCGCGAGAAATCAAAACAATTCGGATATGCGAGCCGAAGTCGTGAGTGAAAGTTTATCGCACATCTATAGCCGATTGCTCGCCATCTGACCGGAGTTTTTTCGCTTGCCAAAGAATCGTGAAAGAGTGCTTAATTTGTGCACGAACATATCCGGGACAAAATAATGAGGAAATACACTGGGTGAAATATGACTATTGCAGTTGTTTCAGTTAACAAATTAACTGTTCGCCAGCCAATTAGTCGAAATATTAACGACAGCTGATTTCAAATGTCGCACACTGATCGTCGAGGTACTAACAATTACTAACCTGGCCCGACTCCTTAATTGTCACTCAATTAAATGTTAAAGCGTACATACAAACACATGCTTGGTGATTACATGCACACTCAGAAAGAAGGTGTGAAGCCGAGAAAAAGCCCTCTCGAAAATATTTCTGTTGTGTTTTAGTGCATTTTATTATGCCGAAAATTAATTTCTTCAATTGTTTCATATCGAATAATACCGTTATGCTCGCTTACAAAACTGACGTAAGACGGCGTCGACTAATATTCGAAATCGAGATTTTGATTGTTTTAGGGCTTTTTCATGTACATTCTAGTGAGAATGTTTAAATATACTTAAAATATGACACCTCCAACCAAAACAAACACAATGTTTTCAATATCACCATATCTGTTGTTGGAAAATGGACGGGTAATTTTGAACCTCCTTGGAGACCGTAAGGTCAATTTATATTATATTCACATTTTTTTAATGCAAATATATATTGCGAAGATTCTATTTTGCCTATAGACTTTTCAGAGCACATGCGTATTAGTTTATCAAGAAAGTATTGCTTCATGTCAAAAAGACAATATTTTGATATTTCATTCAAACGGTGAACTTAACATTTGTCCCAACCCACGTCTGGTCACGTGATGGTCATGTGACGGTGCATAATAGAGCGACAGACTCAATCTCCGTGACAATACAGCGTTTATTTCCCTCTTATTTTGTTCGGAATCCCTTCGTTCGATTCGTTTGTGCACGGAATTATTGGCAATTACAAGTCAGTAATATGTTCCTTTTGTTGACTAGTCGATCCCGCTTCAGTCAAGCATCGTCGAGCACCGTTGAGAAATGGCAAGAGAAACGAGAAAAAGTTATTCAATTGCGGGCGAGAAAGAATGTTTTATGAGTTGTATTGCCTGGCGAGACTGGCAGTGTTAAGAATGTATTCACTTATCTTGTTTTATTGGACAAAACTCGAGACTAGTAGCGGATGAATATTTGATGACGGGCAATTATTGTTATAACAGAGGGCAAATTCATCCGCCTGACAATCTAGACCGGGCAAATTTAAACGCCTCATTACGTTCCGAGCGAGGACCAGGCATTATCTTCGCGGTTCAAAGATTCATTTATATTTCATTCTCATCTCCGTCTGTTTTACACGGTGTTAGCACGCTATCACTGTTTTGCCCATTCAACGCACGATCTTAACAGTAATAATGCATCTATATATCCAGAAGCGCATATCGGCTGTGTAATTGCTGTCTTGGGTTTAAATTAAACCAAATAATTAAATCAAATACCAAATGAATGTCAAGACATCGGAAACTTGAGAATGAGATAAGAACGAAAAAACAAAACGTCTCAGCGAAAAGAAAATTGAGTAAATGATGCAAACGAAAACGCAATTATATACGTTTACAGGAGAAGATATCTGAAGCTGTTATCATTTTAGCTAGAAATGGATATCCGGCTGTGAATGACCCTGTATTGAACATAGTTGGATGCAGCAAACCTCCATGTTTCTCATTTGCATTCTTTCATGCCAAAGAAAATGTGAAAATGATGATTAAACTGTAACTTGACTTTAACTGTTTTTACAAGTGAATTGTCGCATATCTGTACAGCTGCATTGTACATACTCTTTGTCTTCAGCTGAATGGTACGAAATCTTATTTGTACAGATGAATGGTACATACTCATGTCTTCAGCTGAATTGTACAAAATCATATTTGAATTGTACATGCTCCTTGTCTTCAGCTGAAGTGTACGAACTCATGTTTGTATTATACATACCCATTCTGTACAGCTAGGTTGTACATACTCATATTTTTACAGCTGAATTATACTACTCATTGTCTTCAGCTGTACTGCACACTCATATTTGTACAAATGAATTGTACACACTCCTTGTGTACAGCTAAATTATACATAACGCCATTCATACAGATATTGTACATACTCGTATTTGTACAGCTGAAATGCAATACTTCTTTCGTTCGGCTGAAATGTACATACACTTTTTGAATAGTTGGCATGTACATACTCCTGCTGTACCCGTATACCTGTACGATTCACGTACAGCAGAATTATAAAGACTGATGTGTGTACAGCTGAATTTTACATACAAATTTTATATAGCTGAATTGTACAGACTGATGTTTGTACAGGTGAATTTTAGATACTCGTACCTGTACATTGTACATGCTCATCGTGTACACCTGAATTGTACATATACCTTGTATACAGGTAATTCGTAAATACACATTTAGTACAGAAAAACTGAAAATACAAGAATTCGTACAGCGGAACTGTACATACTTCTTTTGTACAGCTGAATTGTTTATACACGTTTTGCATAGTTGAAATGCACATACTCATAAAATATTCTCATATCTCTACAATATTTGCACAACTGAATTGTTGCACATACTGACATTTGTATGCTAGCTGATTCGTACATATTCCATGCGTACAGCTGAATTGCACAAAATCATATTTGTACATCTGAATTACATTAGAATTATATAAATGTTATACATACACGTTTTGTAAAGCTGAAGTGTACATGTACATACTTATTTGTACAGCTGAATGGTACATACCCCTTTTGTACAGCTGAAATGTACATGCTAATTTTGCACAGCTGAATGTATACTGCTTTTGTACAGCTGCATTGTACATACCCTTTTTGTACAACTGAATTGTAAATTTTGTTAGACTGGAGCGTACACATTAATCTATGTGGCAGTCGAACATACACATTGTGTACAGATGACTTCAGCATGATCCTTCCGTGCTGCTGAATTGTACTCCAATTGTGTAATTGAATTATACATATATCTGTACAGGTTAATTGGTTGACGGTGAATGGCGTATACAAGTTTTGTACAGCTGAACTCTTCATACTCATTGTGACGATGACTTCGGTGATTTTCGTTGTTAATTTGAAATCTGGATATTACTGAAGTCATCGGTGATATCCCATATAAAATATCCTCAAATTGCATTACAAAAAAAAACAAAAACAAAAAACAGTACCGATACGCATGTAAATCTATTTTGTAATGATCCGTCCGACACAATTTTGGAATTCAAAAGTAGATAATTCATCGCATAATATCGACACATGTTCACATGATTGGCGATCAGATGTTGTGTTTGGCGTATATGTATTCAAGAACAGCGGAAAATCAATCGTCTCAATATATCTACTAAATTAACTTGCTGTCCTGTTGTGGATTTGTGTTTAATTAATTGCCAATCAGACTTCATTGAGGCCCCAAGTGATGGCGGTCTGGTGGTCGGTTGGACTCGAGTCCACAAAGGTCTGAGCCGATTGTAATAATACCGTCTTCTCAGTGGGTCGCCCCTTTATGGCAAACAGGACGATGGACGATTTGCATCTCTTTTTCTTTGCATGGCTACTGAGACTGACATGGCCGTAGGGGGGCGCTGCCTGGTTTTGAGGCCCAATCATCACCCCATTCTCCCTATAATGCGACCAATTACGTTCTAAGCGGGAAGCCAGGCTACGCGAAATTATTTTGATCAAATTTTCAATTTTCTCCTCTCAGTTTTGCATTTGTTTCGGAAGGTGAGAGAAAAAAGACCGCGAAGAGATAATAAGTTTTTACTTCGATTATCGCGTAATTATAACCTCGTAAATGGGCCCGTTATCTGTTAGTATGTAACGTTTCTGCCCTTCCCCTCAATCTCACACTAAACTGACCGCAGTGTTATTAAACAATAGAATTGATCAGCTACTGAGACATGGTCATATATCACCCGTCTGACAAATCATTAGAGAAATCGTTTTTCTCTGTTCAGAAACACGAAGACGCGGACCTCGGCGGAAGCCATGATCGTCTATTAGCATGTTATCATGGAGATAATGACAGGCTATTTTCGATAGAATACCAAATTACAGCGTGAAAGCACTGAAAACATGCGAACAGCAGACGGCGATCGTCTTCAAAGAAACCTCGAAGAGAATAACGGATCCGATTTGCCATTTTAGAGACTCGCGCTGGCTACGTGGCCGACTCGTGCGGAACTTGGCTGGGAAATTAGAGATATCATATCTAAAGTGGAAAACACGCGTCAGTGTTCATTTGAAGAAAAGGGTTTGACATATCGATGAGGAGGTCAATCGGAGATACCACAATGCTCAGACAATATTTAATCACGGCCATAACTGGATAGCTGGTAATTTTTTATCGTGACCGGAGGGTGTGGAATTTATACCGGAGAAACCGAATAAGAAGAGAAAACCTATTGGCCTAAAGGAAATGTTAACGCGTGGCAATCGAGAGGAAAAGCGATGAAAACTTGAAGGATAACAAATGGTTTTCACACATGCTAGCCCACACGGCACAATGGGGCTAATAAATTACACCTAGCCCCCACTCGCCCGCTCCGCATGAAAACCGAGTCCGGACAGTTAGTGTCGTACTTTCTTCCAGTCCACGCCGACTCTCTCGTCTCATCGTGATGGTTGAAGCTCACGTGATCTCACATAGCCGAAAATAATGCATTTTGGGTTCTTTTTCTCGACTTTTTACTCATATTCGTCTCATGATTTTGACAAACGACAGGAAATGCATCAGTAAGCCGACCAAAGGTGACGTATAATATTCCTCCGCATTATAGCACATTTCCGCACTTTTATTTGGCAGAGATAACATGCGAAAATCTCTTCAGTCAGTGTTACGCGATATTCTACCCTCTGTAATACACTTTATCCCTTCTACTTAGGGATACATTTATTGAAGGCGATTGAGGGCGCGAAAGGTTAAGTGACATTAAGTACTTGGTCTAAAAGTAACTGTATATCGATATGACAGTTCTCCATTAAGTGCTTGTCTACCAAATCCATTTCAGATCAACCATTTAGCGACTTCTCGGCAATTTTCAACTTTATATGGCGAATAAACACTTAACTTCTGTTAAAACGCATAACAACAAAGACAATGTTTTAAGATTTATATAACTATATTTATATTTGATTCGTTTTCATTTTTCTCCGCGCACAAGCGAGGAACATGGATTACCGCCTACACATTGAAGAGAGAGAAAGGTAGTTTTGAAGCTATCATATGTACATAAGGCCTATAGAATGCACATTATCTTCCTCTTCCTCAGTCTCCCGACTTCATTACTTAGTTCCTTAACTTTCCAACAATTTCATCGATTTCTCTCAAATTTGGTTAAGATAACTATTGGGCAATTGAGGTCATTGGGTCAAAGGTCAAGTTCACTGTGGCCTTGAAATCACGAAATTATCAAAATTCATTTTTTTTTTAATATTTGAGTGGAGGGAGGGAGGGAATTTGGCTTAATGTCACACTCAAGTTTGTTTCACTCATATGGTGACAGTCAGTTTGGTTGGTGGAGGAAGCCTATTTGAGTGGATACCTCGTTGAGAGACGATATGCCAGGTAGGGATATTATCAAAGGACAAATAGATCAAAGGTCAATGTCACGGTGCCCTCTCCAGACAGGAAATTATTCAAAACATCGTGCTACATGTTTCACTTCACACTTTTTGAACAAACTTCAGGAATACCTTCATCCTCGCCAAAACCTGTGGTATTTGTTGCCTTTGGCCCAAAGAGAAACATTGACACTGTGAAGGTGGAATACCTTTCGCTTATGGCAAACAAGAAACCTTTCGAGGTCAAAAGGTCAAAGCAAATAGGGATGAAAAAAAAAATAAGGAAAACATTGAAAATTACGTTTTTGTAGGATGCATTAGTGGGAAGCGATGTGTCGGGTACAAGATTGGGGCCAAACGGTCAATGGCCAAGGTCACTGACCACCAGTAACCACTTTAAAACGTAAAAAAGATTTCATGTTAATGATAGTCCGCAGTGCCAGTTAGGCTCTTGTTATTTATTTCGCCGCTATATCACTGGTAAAATACCTGGTAGCTGGATGTCAGGTCTTTTAAATACATTTCAACGGGATTGTTACACAGGTGATAAGATTTCAAAAGGCAAAAGTCAACTTTTCTATCTGTTTAGGGTTTGGGTGTACGTAACCTATAGTTACCACTAATATTGTCACTCACTAACTTAAACACTCACAGAGGCGTTTAGTGTGGTGCAATTATTAACGCGGACTACGATGGCCGAGGATCGAACTGGTCACGGTATAAAAATTACTTTTCTATCAAACAGTGTTGAAATAGTTTATATGAAAAGTAAAACGAGAATTCCACGAACATTGCAAACATGAGCCTGTAATAAGAATAGATAACAGAGGACCCCGTCACACAAGATGCATCGAACCTAACAAGAAAATCGAGTGTATTTGCGATCCAACAAACTCCAGAAAATTCAGACATTAGCTTTGAAAATGTTGGAAGTATCTCCAACGAAACGTCAGCTCCACAGCAATAAAGAAGTTGTTATCCATCGAATAGCCTTGTATTAACTCAGAAAAGGTTTTATCTTTCTTGTACCAAAAGAGGCACAGTGGTGCAGGGAAGTTCCGGTAAGTACCAAAGGCCCTCGCAATAGGTTTAAGTAATTAACTATTCATATATTGTAGAATATTAAGTTTAAAATGTATACAAGGCCTATCGATTATATGTAAAAACTATATGCAGATATTTTCAGTAATAAAATAGCCTTTCAAACAAATAGACTGGAATAGTTTCTCAAACTACAATTGTATAATTGCAGGGGCCTTTGATAAAAGTGAAATCGAGGTCATTACTTACCAAAAGCACATTTTTATGCCTCCGATCTTAAAGGGCGGCGGTGATTCAGCGGGAGATAATATACTTTCTGAACAAAGTTATACGGTTACCGTCGTTTGGTCGTTAGTTTACAGGTAAAAGACCTTTCGCAAATTCTCGGGGGATACTCAGCGGAATAGAATGACATGAGCTCCGTGTTGTCTTCATGTTATGGTGACGTCATCAGGGCATTGGCTCCATATTGTCTTCAGGTTGTGGTGACGTCACCAGGACATGAGCTCCATAGTGTCTTCATGCTGTGGTGACGTCACCAGGACATGGGCTCCATATTGTCTTCATGTTGTGGTGACGTCAACAGGACATCGGCTCCAGTTTATCTTCATGTTGTGGTGACGTCACCAGGACATCGGCTCCGTATTGTTTTCATGTTGTGTGACGTCGCCAGGACATGGGCTCCATATTGTCTTTATGTTGTGGTGACGTCACCTGGACACGGGCTCCATGTTGTCTTCATGTTGTGGTGACCTCACCAGGACATGGGCTCCATATTGTCTTCATGTTGCGGTGACGTCACCAGGACATGGGCTCCACATTGTCTTCAAGTTGTGGTGACGTCACCAGGACATGGGCTTTATTATGTCTTCATGTTGTGGTGACGTCAGCAGGACATGGGCTCCATATTGTCTTCATGTTGTGATGACTTCTCCAAGTTATGGACACCATATTGTCTTTATGTTGTGGTGACGTCACCAGAACACGTGCTCCATATTGTCTTCATATTGTGATGACGTCATCAGGACATTGGCTCGATATTGTCTTCATGTTTTGGTGAAGTCACTAGGACATGGGCTCAATATCGTCTTCATGTTGTGGTGACGTCACCGGAACTACGGTATATCGCCAATAGTATTTGAATTCGCAATAGTAGAACACAATTCTATCAGTTTAAAGAGAGTATTTCCCATGGCAATTGTTTGTTCAAATAATCTGACCAAATTTTAAGATATACTATTTGTTGATCCGCGTGAGTGAGATGCTTTTTCCGGCGTATCACAGCTTCAATCTCAGTAAATTCAGATATAATAGCACGGAATCCCTGATTTATCATTTTGGTTTAGCTAGATTGATCACAGCTTGAGTTTTTTGGAAATTCAGTATTAAATAGGTTTTTGTAATACAATGTTCTCATGTTGGACAATAAATTAATATGTAGATCAATAGATAAATAATTCCTATTCTGATTCAATGGAGTATCGGTTTGAATCTATTTTTAGCCCTATCTGGCCTGGGCGATTTGGGGTGTACCGCAGCCCGGCGGGGGGCACTCCGCCCTCCCCCGGCCTGGGACCAGGGGGCTGAAACTTACCACATTATATCTTTGGGTCAAGTTGTACTAGAAATTGTAAAAAAAAATCCTAGATGGCCACCATGAACACGTCACAGTGACGTCATCTTTAAAAACGGCATTTTTGGGTCGATTTTTCGATATTTCATCTGAGCATTTTCATGCAAAAACTGCATGATAAATTAGTAAATAATAATCTGATACGAAATAAAATATGCTTTACCCAGTTTCCACGCAGAAAAGCACAATTTTTTAAGAAATCTGACGAAAACGTAACTTTTCTGGTACCCCACATGGTTGCCATTTTTAATTTACTCGTGATCTCCTGCTCGGGGGTCATGCAAGTAGGCTCAAACTGAACCCAATATGATAAGCCACAGAGTCACGGACTATCAGCTCTCAATTTTTTGTCGTTCCGAAGATAGGAGCAAAAATCCAACATTGGGGGGGGGGAGGAGTTCAGGTTGGGTTAAACAGATTGGAGTCATCTCTTATTAACCTGTTTTAAGTGTGGGAAAAGGACAGTTGTTCGAGATTTAAGAATATCTATATTATTGTATCTGTAATAAATTTAAAATTAAAGGCTTTTTTATGTTGGAATCACAATAATTTTAGGAAAATACTTCTTATAATTCCACCACGAAGTACATATAGGAAACTATCCACACTGCATATCTCAACCTTGTATAACTCGCATAACTTAATTACAAATCTGTGCAATTAGCAAGTCTATGAGCTCGATATTAATACGAGTAAAGGGTATCATAGGAGATGATCGACTAATTCACACATTTAATTCCCATGATATCCGCGCTACACGCTTGGTTTATGACCCGCACCTGTCGATAATTACGGCTCTACTTCCACTTATAACCCAATACTTGGACAGTTTACACCTGACAATAGGCAGATTAAACAGGTACATATGTATAACGTACAACCGGCGAGTAATTCAGTCGACTCAATTGATAATAGTGAGTAATTACAAGGTCTGTTAACGGGAATTTATTTTCTGTGATAAGGTGGACTAACAAATCATAACATAATTTACAATACTGCTTCACCACAGAAGCGTTTAATGTCGTCGAAAGTTGTTCGCGTAATATAAAGGACGCTTTAAGGCCGGTGTGGTGGAATTAATTACATCCATTAATTGTTACATCCATTAATTTTCTAACCTGAACTCGACTGGTCTTTCTCTTCATAGCTCTGGTGCTAAACAATGTTCTCATGGAAGATGATACCCATGTCGAAGTTGTATGAGATGACCAGAAAGATTTATATTAAACAGCTTGAAAAATTGTCTAACACCGAAGATTTCTTGGAGAATTCTCTAAACTTGTTTAATCAAATTCTCCATAGACATCACAAAGTAATAGAATTGTCCAGTCTTCGTACCCATGGTTCTTGTATTGGAAGATCCCATTGTTGGATCTCAAATAGGGTTGCATGGTCTTGCCAGGAAAAAACGTATTCAAGCCAACATGCAAATATTCTTTCAAAGCTGAAGAAAGGAATAGGAGGAACTGGAAAAAATCAAATCACTGTACCTGTAAATGCCTGACACCTGTATAACCTAGATCCAGCTTATGCAAGTTTTCTCCAATTTCAGGGAAGATACTGCACAAATTACCCATTGAGTCAAAATCGCTCATGGCAGTCCGACATTCATTTACATTTCAAAGCTATGTTCTCAAAATAGACTGCACTTGCTGTATCGATCTGGTCACCATGTTCAGCTGACTTTCATACACCCAGTGCCTTTGATATTTAACTCATTAGTCTGTATTGGAGAATTCAAACATATTTTCCAACTATTATCCATTATAAGTTGAAAGCTACATAATTTGGTGAGCTTAAATCGGTGAAAGTTTTTTGGATGGCATATTTCTTCTACATGGGCGAACAAAATGTTTGAATATACATTTTCATATTGCTCTAGTAATTGGAGATCAGTCTTGTGCCTTTGTTAAATTTTGCCATATTTTGAAAGCCTAAATGGATGCTATCACAAATGTCTTAATATATTTCCCAGTCCGGTCCAGCATCACGACCATCGCGCCATTGGAATTGTTATGGGCAACCCAGTAGTGGAAAAAGACCAAGTGCATGTGCAATGTGGATTTGTGGAGTGAAGTTTACAGGGTTCTATAGTCAGCCGATCAAATTTACTATATTTATACATACGTCATGTTTGATGAATTGGTACAACAGACTTTAAGGCTTCAAAAGTCTATAGATAGCAGAGTCAAACAATCACATTATACGATTTCCATGTTTAATTACGACATTTTAACATAAAGCGAGATAACTTAATGAATATGTTAAACATTATGGAGAAAAACAATCAAGCGCATGGTATAGTATAATAACTGTTTTATTGATCAATTAACTTGTACATTACTATGCTTCAACATATATCATGTAGATACATACCAGTGTATAGTGTATAGTTTTCATACATATTATACATAAGTATAATTATTTGAATATTCGATTTTCTTTTATTCTATTTTGTTCATTTATATTCCAGAATCTTCTCTGTCCGACTCGTATCGCTCAGTTGTCAATCTCTCGGATAAACTTTGTTTGTCTGTTGCTACTCTGATAGTTTCTCCATATTCAATAGTGTGTACGCTTTGAAGCTCGCTGGCTGCATGGCTTCAAAATTTCAAGATGAGAGATCACGTGGTCGAATACTTTTGGCATAACCTCTTTTCCATTGCTGGAATATAGTTTTGCTTGACCATTCCACTCGATTCATCGTCTTCATAACCCTGACCCAAATACCCTTTCCTCACCCCCTCGATATCATCACAGTGCTCTTCATTTACAGGTTTATCAAATATCTCTTTCCACAAATTATCTTTAATACTCTTCTGGGTACCGGTATTGGTATAGGTTGATCTACCTCTAAGAGGAATTGCTTTCTTCATAATGACTCCAATTATCCGAAGAATAGTTTTTTATATGGATTCCCCTCAACTCCAGTCATATTCATGATCTGGTCCCGACCTTGTTGAGACACCTCCCGTTTATAGGGACGTAGCCCCCCCTGAGGCAGTTTTGTATGCCCCTTGATAATGTCTCCTGTGGCAATAAATATTCAACATAACAATAATACTGTACATATTTTATGAAAGTTCTGAGGAATTCACTTATATAATTTACATAGCTTTTGCTCATACCATGTAGAAAATGTTCAACATTAAAGAAATTGAAATGAAAACAATAGCCTCCATTTTTCAATTGAAATTTCGTGAATTTTTTTTAACATATTTCAAATTTGATGGTATACCTTGATCAAAGACAACTAGAAGTAGTAAATGACGTCTCACTTTTTAAAATTTCTGCCTAGTTCTATTTTTATAGCATTTTAACTAAAATTAATTGACAAAATTTGATTATCTTATAACTTTCTACATTAAAAGTTGAATAATTCAAAAACTAAGCCGAACTTATAAAAACTGAGACGCCGTTTACTAGTTCTAGTTTTCTTTGATCAAGGTATACCATCAAATTTCAAATATGTTAAACAATTTTCACGAAATTTCAATTGAAAAATGGAGGCGATTGTTCATTTCATTTTTTTTTATTATTTTGAATATTTTCTACAATGTAGTAGCAACAGTTATGCAGATTACATAAGTGAATTCCCCAGGCATACGCTTCCATAAAATTATGAAGACAAAGTATGAAGGGGTATACAAAACTCCCTCAGGGGGTTACGTATCCTTAAGCCACGTACTTATCCTCGTATATATCTTCCCGACTTAATCTCCTTCTGTTTACGAGCTGTCGGTGATATATTCCCGAGTGTATATGTCTTCAACCTTTGACCTTCCTGAGTATTCGGTTCGAGATCGATAAATAAATGACCATTAGACCAAGATATTGCATCGTCATACATATTGATTTGATGAGTTTCTATATGACTGCAGAGTGTACTAGAAAGTGATTCAAATCATCTTATCAAAACTAATCAATTTGAAGATACCAGCATTTTGAGACTATATTTTGCGATGGAATTATTCTACTCGTATAGTGTGGTATCTTTACTTTTCCCGTAAAATCATATCAGTAAATATAGGTTGGTATATTTAGAGCACCCTCATAAAATTTTCAGGAAAACTATGCTAGTATCTCTACAGCCACCTCAAAATCGTATTTGTAAAAACAGGTGCCCTCGTTATCATAAATTAATGTGGTATCTTTACTCTGTCCTCAAAATCGTATCCGAAAAAAATAGGCTGGTATATTTTTCAGTCCCTTCGTAATTTTATTAGTAAAAATATGCCGGTATATTTACAGTGGCCTCAAAGTTGCAAAATAATAACATGACCTTGATATTTTCACATTGTCCTCAAAAGCATACCAGCAAAAAAAGGCTGATATCTTTTCAGTTTTCTCAAAATTACGTTAGTAGATACGAGGCTGACAATTTTTCCAGTGCATTCAAAACATGTTGGTGAAAATAAATTGGATTACAGTGTCCTCAAAATAATATTAGTTAACTGGGCTGGTATCGTTATAGTGCTCACAACATCATATTAGTGAAAATAGGCTGGTATGTTTACAGCGTCCTCCAAGCTAGTGTCTGTACAGTTCCCTCGGGAATCATACAAGAAAACCTAGGCTGATATCCAATGACCTCAAACCGAAACTTAGGCGGGTAGCCCAATTACCTCAAACCCAAACTAGGCTGATAGCTCAATGATCTCACACCCAAACCTAGGCTGGTATCCTAATGCCCTCAAACCGAAACTTAGGCGGGTAGCCCAATGCTATCAAACCCAAATCTATGATGGTAGCCCAATACCCTCAAACCAAAACCTAGGCTAGTACGCCAATGCCCTCAAACCCAAACCAGAATGAGTTCTATACAAAATACTCGCTTTTCCAACTCGTGACTGTTTACAGAGACAAATGGAAGATGTTTTCATCTCAAATGGACGATTTTGCACTAATTACAACGCATATAAGGGAAGTGGGAAGAGGTGCCGACATACTGACAGAGCCACATGACCTCACAGTATAGTCTTCTGGTTAACCTATTCTAAAGCACATACCAAGAATCTAACGATTCGTGATATGTGTTGTATCTTAGGTACGCTTTTATTGTACCTGTTCATGTGGCAACTTGGATGGCATGACCACACGGCCCCTAGCACCGGCATAAGCGGTATTAGATACAAATCTAGAGAGCTATGATGGAAGTGCTCTGACAACTCGTATATTGGAAATTGGTGAGCTGTGTCGCTGTGACAACTCGTACACTGGGTACTGGTGAGCTGTATCTTCGTCAGATGAAAATGACGGCATTTAACACAAAAGACTAATCTGTAAGGCCCGATGTCGACCCAGCATCAACTTCCCACAATGCCAACATATATCAAAGACCAAAAGGTCTGTACAGTGGGCGGGCCTCGGGGACGAAACGTCCACCAGCAGACCCTATAACCCTATTTCACGGTTCTGTTATTCGGCAATCATGAGATTCGATGCCTTGAAATTACTCTGAGTAATGTTAGAATAACAAAATGGGGTACTTTCTGCTAACCCGATAATATCTTTCAAAGCCTAAATATTTTATCTTTGGCACTCCAGTCGTACTTCACCGGGGGTGAATCCTCTTCTTAGCGTACCACGCCCTTTGTCGCTATGAAGAATGTGCTGTTATGAAGAATGGAGGATAGGTATATTTATCTATACATTTTTTTTTTGTCATTGGTGTCGTGAAGATTCCGTAATAAAGAAGGTCGTTACAAGGCGAGACTGGGCTTTATACTGTCCTCACAATTATATGTTATATCACGCAACATTGTGTTGAATTCACAGTATCTTGCATGGTTAGCAGTGGGTGTCTTCGTCGATGTAGTTGTAGTTAATATATATTTTTTCGAGAATATAATTATTTCCCCCCTTTTCATACACCTCAATGACAGCGGATATCATAAAAATACGTTCTATACGACATACACCTTCCACATACCCCTCCTCTCCTCTAATATAACGCGAAGAAAGAAACATGTTGATGACATATATTCAGCTTTGCCACGAATCCCTCCCTGTACATGGGGAAATTCGGGTGTCTGTGGACAACCAATAGTAATGGATGAGCGGGCGTGGAGAATGGTGGGAACTCTACAAGCGTGGAGAATGACAGGAGGTAATTCCCCTGCATTCGGCGATGATCGGAGTTAATTGCAAGACTCCACGAACGCTCGATACCGTCTCACTTGCGGGAAACCAGCCAGATCGTTCAGAATGTATTTCCGGACAGGGATTAATGGCAAATTGTTTAACATGCTTCTTTCATCACTTGTCTTTATAGATAGAGATATTATATAGGGAGGGGTCTGAACAAGCCACTGTGGTTGAATTGGCACAAAAATTTTGGCTATAATGTACAGTTCCTTCAAAATCGTATTGTAGGAAATACCATTCTCATGGCATCAGATGGAACATGTCCCAGATTGTCATATACTAAAAGTTTCAGTTGTCTGACAGAAAATCCCTAATGCACGTTAGACAATCAAAATGCCATTCTCGGGAGGTTTCGTTCCAAATTGCGATCTCCGGAGGTAAACAAGGCATATTTCCGTCCAAATTGTCGGAGTATGACAGTTTTTTTGGCATCCAGCAAACTTTAACGCGCAGTTACAGCGAAGATGTAAAGGTAAGCGAAATTTTACATAGCCCACCGAGTAACCACGTTATTTATCTGTCATTTAACATATACAGCAGTCCCCACAAAGCTGTCAAAGTCCATATCGAAGCCAAACAAACTGGTGAGCTGGGCTGTAATTTCTCACTTCAATCGGTTTGGTGTGCGCTTTGCAGTCGATTTTCAAGGCTCACGGTACACATGAATATGCTATCACTCCACATCATATATCAAATGAAAGCTTATGTCAACGAGAATGTACTTCAGCGTTTTACTTTGGCCGAAAATAGTATTTTGTCCATACACACTAGAAATACGTTGAGTAGACATTCTCGGAAGTTAGATAAGCCATGCTTCGGAGGGTTATATACAATAACAGAAACATTTCCATTTGCTGTGTTTTCATCGTGAGAATTGTATTTAATACGAATAAAAACAAATGCTCTCTATGGTCTTATCTATATTATTTCGTGTAGACCGACATGACGGTCTCTTTGTTGTGTAAAGGACCAGTGATGAGTAAGCTTTAAACTGACCTACCTGCATGGTAGGTTGAAAACGGAATCTTGATTTTCACAAAACAATGTCCGTGGGTTCTGAGTCAACAATTAAACAGTAGTCTTTTCTGTACACATACTGCGACACCTCAAAGCAGAAAACATTTTATAGTACATAAATAACAAACATTTGTTCATCTTAAACCGTTTGAGGTGTCGCCTTTTCTACACCGATAAAAATTCTTCATGAAAATGCCTTCTTTGGTGGTTGTGCTTTGCCATTTATCGGAAAATCGAAATACAACTTTTGAAACGGTACAGGTATAGCTAGCCTGCCTATAGGTTTCGTCGATCTCGTCATGACAAAATTTGTTTGAATATCAGAACCCCGCGCTTGAAATATGAAAAAAAAACATAGCGAAAATATATAGGTACAAGGACATCCGCATTTTCCTAGTTACAGAATTGTAACTCTCATATTATGGAGTGAATCCTAGGAAGATCTGACTTAATTATTCTCAGATTACCTTTCACATTAAAACATTTTCTGCATTCATGATGGGTCTGAATATTTCGAGGTTAAGTTCTCACACATCACCGTTTTACCTATTTTACAACAACAGCGACAGTTTTACTAAGGTAAACAGATGTTTTCTGACACAATGTTTAGATGTTTTCTGAATGTGCTCGATTTTACCTACTTTACAACAACAGCGACAGTATATAAGGTAAACAGACATTTTGTGAATGTGCTCGATTTTTGCTAATACTTACTGGAATATACTCGTATAACGTACAACTAACTACGTGTTACCTCCCTGGAAGGTATCATTTGTGGTACGGTTTTAATAAAAACCTTCGTCAAAATCTGGAAATAATTAAAAACTTGAATATTGTGTATTTTTGACGAAAAAATAATTTTGTATGTGAGTGTTTCTAGATAATATATGTCCAGTAATTCCCCAATAAGTCGCCCTGCATGGAATTTTTATTTAGAGCGGAACCTCAAGATTCAAGAAGCTTTATTTAACGTCGGTACAATAGTTAAATATAAAACATTAGCTTGTACAAGCTATTTCACCGACCAACACAGATAAAAGTGAAACAATAAAAAATAAAAACAGATATTAAAATACAGACATATATATACAAAATACTAATACATGTATCACGTACACATACCTCCCGAGAATGGCATTTTGATTGTCCAGCGTGTAATGTATACACTTGATGTTCAGCCTACCTACAATTTGTATTCGAGATTTTCCTCTCCTCTCTCTTTAACATGCAATTATGTCACTTATAATAAAATGGGCCGAACGTCTGGTCGGCGTGGTCAATGGCTCATTTTACACGTGATAATATAAGCAAGGAGATTGAATGTTCGCCGTGTTAATGTTTTTTTTCCAAGATTGTATATTGAGTTCACATTTTTGACTGAACTCTAACATTACATTGAGATCTAAGTTATTTTTTATAAATTCTCCCATTCATACGAAAAACGATTTATATGAAAACATACAAGGTCAAAATATCAGATTTTTGCGATATGCTATATTTTTTCAAGCGTGCTACCCAAATATAAGACTGTTATTTAGGGGTTTTAGCGTCAACATTTTTGCACGTGAAAGGTAACGAATACCGTTTTGGATACAATATCCATGTCTCCTAGCACGCCGCTCATGTGACAGAAATGATGTGTTGATTTAAGAGCTTGAGATCATGTCCTACTGATTCACACATATGACCGTATCTGTGTTGCCGATAATTCCTGGGTTAATTTAAGTTTAAAGCAGAAGTCATTTGATGAGAGATATCTTTATAGAAGAGAGCATAATATTTTCCCCTCATATATTAGTGTACATGTAGATGATTTTTAGACTGAATTCAGTCTATTTTATTCATTGGTAAATGAGGTCCGAGGACATTGGATTTATTTAATAATTACCAGCGTGGGCGTTCACGAGACATGTCCCGTTGCCAAGACGACAAGTATTTAGACTGCGAGCGGTGGTGAGGATGACAGTAAAAAATCGATAGCGGTCTGTCGGCGGTTTCGAGATACTCATGGACAATTGGCCCCGGGTTTTCTATGGTGTTGGGGGCATCGAAATCACTGGCGACCAATCACAGTCCAACTTCAACGGGCGAATAGGTGCCTATCCGAGCAAATAATAGTCTTCGGTGATTGCTCATGGAGAGCAAGCACTTCGTCAGCCGCCAGGGTTGGATTTTTCTGCGCCTCGTTCACCACAGAAATAATCTGATAGGCACCTATTCGCCCATTGAAGTTGGACTGTGATTGGTCGCCAGTCTGACATGCGCGACAGATTTAAGATACAGACTGTCCCAGATCTTAATTAGAGACATGTCCGAAGGAGGAGCGGTTATTAAGTCTGAGTTTTAATCAGATTGTGACAACACATTTACTTATATGTGCTGGCTATTACCTTTCCAACAGTTACATTCCCTAGGTAGCAAGTCTGTATGTATGTGCCCCAACCGCCGGATAGGTCGATCGACATATACATTCTCCTGCTACCTGAGGTTGCGCCTAAACATTTCGATAAGTGTTGGGTTTCCAAACTACGGAGCCAGTTCACTGGATATATATAGTCGCCCACAGTTGGCGCCACTAGTTGGTCACACTGAAAATTCATTTCCATGATAATGCTTATATTGATTCATCCTAAAATGACGTACAACACATCGAGAAAATAGGTGATCAGTTAGAGCCATCACTTATGTTCATCGTCATCACTTTTTTTCAAGGTAAAGTGTGGCAAACTTGAGGCCGTCACCTGTTTAGGGCGGTGATGCCTGGCCATCATCCTAAAAAGGGGTTAACACTCGGGGCCCGTCTCCCCTAAAAGGTCACGGTGATGAACTAATGTCTTCATCTTTTAAAAGGTAATGAATTGAGCTCATCATCCTTTTATATCACCCTTAACTTCGTGATGACCAGACTGTAAATATTACCTCATTATGTAACCTAGACATGTAACTTTGGTCCTACGGCAGATTGCTTGCACAATTACATATTCTAAAAAATAAAGAAATAAAACATTTGGCAGAATACACATTATTATTATTTTAGGAGAGTGAGTGAATAGGGTAATAACATCGTCTTCAACAAATTTCCAGTTATATTACGACGGGAGAGGAAGCGAGAGGAGGGGCTCTGGTACGGCATCTATAACAATGATGCCATTTTATAGTTCTGTCCCACCTCTTTCATACCGACACCCCACTCGGTCGCATTATACTGACACCTTGTCTTTTGCGTAAGCGTAAGCGAGGGAGTGCCATTTTCAAGTCTTTGGTATGATCCGTCCGGGGATTGAACCCAGTACCTACCGCCTACGAGGCCAACGCACTTATTATTCGGTGACCTCAGTGCGATCAGCCTTTGGTATTAACATGAATTCCACGAAATCTGTAACCAAAATGTAATTCCGTCACATAGTTCAAAATTTCGGTTATGTCATTTCCGAAGAATTTTACTAAAGTTGTTGACCAATCAGTCTCTCTCTTTCACATTCAATCGATTATACGTGCATTGCCGGGCAAATGACAACAGAATCCACGAGTTTGGGTCTGTCCTCATAATTTTTTAGACCGGATAAAATTGAAACTTGTAAAATAGGAAAAAGCGCAACGCCTTAAAAATGGACCAAAATGTAATTCCGTCACGCAGTTTTGCTTAACCACATTTATCAATTTGAAACTTTACTTGACAGAAATCAGATATAATGTAGTCCAGACGCTCAGGATTCTAATAAAACATCACCTGAAATGACAAACATTCGAGTTTTGATGGAATATGTATGTAACCAACGCGTCTTCATAAGGTGGTTACTTCGCTGTAATTCCGTCACGCGGTATTCGGATGTCACGAGATCAGCAACAAAACAGTTGTATTTCTCCATTTTTCTCTCATCCTACACTTCTTAGTAATAGGGCTAGGAAAATGATATTCCAAACCAGATGTTGCCATGGACGTGTAATAACAAGGGTTCAGAAGAACTGAAAACATGGGTACCTTGTAATTCCGTCACGCTGGAAACATATTCTCCATCAGCAGCACTAAGATGTGTAGATGAGCCTGCAGTGAATTCTGAAACAAAGATAACAACACGGTCAATATCCAAATGCTAAGACGGTAAATATTTCTTTACTAAGACTAAATGGTGAGATAGTGACAGAGAAATTACGAATCACCTAAACCAGGCACACTCGGCAAAGCACATATAATCCCCGGATGTGATGCTTTAGAGAGCTATCTATACACTGACTCGGTTATCTCCCTTGTCCTAGTCAGAAAAAAACAAATATCGTAAACAGTAAGCATTACCAACCAAGTGGTCACCGGTGCAGTAGAGTCTATCTACGATCATCATCGAAACAATATGCAGGGGCGTCGGAAGCAAATTCAAAGTGGTACGGCCACTATCATAGGACTTTAGGCGAGGGTCCAGGGGCCGCCTAGGCCCCGGAAGCTCCTGGGGTCTAGATCGCCGGAGACGCGTTCTGAGCGATTTCTGGCGAATAAACTCACTCTGCAATTAGGTGTATTTTTATTTCTTTCCTAATCCTTTTACCAAGAAAACGCAATCGATGATGGTTTTCTGCGATGCTGAATTAGAGAAATAGGCCTATATGTATAGTAAAGTAACCTATACACATTGTGTAGACGTAACCGATATATTTCTTATTGGCAATGGGGGTGTTAATAAATTTATTGCAGTTCTAGTAGCGTCATCCATATATAGATAGCGCTAGCTATACTTCTGCAATAATACAGATGACGCACTTATTTTGCTAACAGTGAAGACCAGTGAATTATTTCATTGACAAGAGGCGCAAAAATGTGAGAAAAACCCTATACCCCGACCGACATTATAGTTACTTGCAGGGAATTACCTGGAGAAAGGAGTATTTACGGCAAAATTATTTGGGGGGCCTTAACCACAAGGTCGGGTACGGACCTAGCTAAGATTCATAGCGTCTCCCTTCCCTCAACGCTATGCCGATGACAAATACATTTCCCTGTTGGTAACTCGAACATCTCCATCGCGCACTTATTATTACCTTTGCGCCCTATATTGGACATTCATAACTTGAGAAAATGGGCCACGATGAATGAAAATACCGAAATGGCAGACTAAATGGCCCTTCGTTGGTCATATATTAATTACAGACGTTAAAATTATACCTATGGAGCCTCAAGATCACCTGAAATCGAGGGTCAAGAAGGTGGGCATTTCCGTCATTATTGACCCCGTGTACACAGGGGATGATGATCACAACATCGATTATGGTATTTTTATTCATGGCGGCCCATTTTCTCAAGTTAATGAAGGTCCAATAGGGCGCAAAGGTAATAATAAGTACGCCATGGAGATGTTCGAGTTACCACCAGGGAAATGTATTTGTCGTCGGCATAGCGTTGAGGGAAGGGAGACGCTATGAATCTTAGCTAAGTTGCTACATAAAACCATCCTCCTAATGCAGGTCTGTGTAATCCGTGACCACTCCTGCTCGAGAGCGCGCATGTGTGAATAAGACATGAAATAACATCAAATGAATGGACGACGTCTGAGATACCGCCTCTTGCCTGGCGCTTAATTAGCTCAAATATTGACATATTCGGAGACGGGTCATGAGGTCACGAGTGATATTCAAAAAGCCTATTAATAAAACGATTGGTGTTCGTCCTGGTGCTTGCGCTCTCTGTCATGGCTCGACTTTGTCAGACGACCCATATCTAGGGATGATTCAAATGGGAATGAGTTGGGCTGATTGATCGGGGGCGCATCACTCACGTTAGCAGGGTCATGTACATTCGCACGTGTCGTTAAATCGTCAGACATCTATAATTGAAGTCTAGGGCTTCAGCCAAACAGAAGCATCTGTCAGGGGCTCGCCAGAAGACAAAACCTGACTATTTAAATCGATGTGCGAGAAATGGATCACATAGAGCACAGGAGAGGAAAAGGCTTTGATCTCGAGGTGGGTGATGTCAGCTGTCATAACAAAGTTCAAACTGTACGGATATCGTTATCCACATGCAAGACAATTCCGGGAATAGGCGGTTAACGCCAACTGTACCCGGTGCAAGCAGGCCCGGCAAATCTCTGTCTTGATTTGATTTGACTGCATGGGTTAGCGCAGATTAATACGCGGAGTTCATCTACTTGCCATATACTAACTTACAACAAAGAGAAGGTAGACCTGACAGAACAAAAAACAGCATGGTATGACGAAAATCATTCCAGCATCTGTTCAAGAATCAGCAGATCAACCGATCTGGGTTAAGACAGGAAAATCCTCTCGTCATTGTTGACCAATGCTATGCTACCCTAAGTGCGAACAGGAAATGATATCAGCGATAATTTCGAAGCGTTCAAAGCGCCGTCTTGTTCAATTTACATTGCTGTTAAATGGACGAGAGATTTGACGACAAGGTCACGTGACGAACCTCAGTTTCTACCACGGCTTAACGAGAGATCGCACGATGCTCTTCTCAGCAAATCAAACAATGTCACGTTTCCACGGTAAAGATAATGGTTTAATGCGCTAGATTGATATTGTAATGCTTTGTATAGCTATAAAAACACCTTTTTCTCTCTTCACTTGTAATTTCGAGGGCAGACAATGCAATCTGTTCGGCGAATTTTTCAGTCTAATTTTAGTCAATTCTTATTCACTCGATTTTGTTTATTTTATACCAGCTTGAAACCCTTCACTTCAGTCGGGGATTTCCCTTTTTACCCTCATCTCTTTTCCTACCCACTGGGATCCGACTCCAAAGGATATATTCCAGTGACGACAGATAAACTCGCACATGTTAAAATATGTCTATGTGAACATTTCACCTCAGCTTCGGAACGAAGGGAGCAAAAGAGCTGAATCTTTCTGACATTTCTGCAAATCCGATTGGCCTCATAATGAGACTATTTCCATAATCTTAGGTACAAAGTATCATGGAAACATTCACAATGGCGACCACCAGGTGTCAGGTGTCATTTTGTTTTTTGGTCTTTCTTGTTCATGAACCTTTTTCGCATTTTTCTTGCCTAAATTGACATAAATGTAATTTATTTTGCCAGAACTAATTATTCCCTGACATATAAATTAGGTGTTGAGAGAAAATAGCGAAAACTTAAACATTCGGAAAATCGATCCCAAAACTAGGCGTAAAATGGCTCCCGAGAAGGTTTTCTATATAGTATGAACAGTTTCAGCCCTCTACCACAAGGGGTAACGAAGATAATTGGAGGGACGGGACATACTTCAAATCGCCCAGGCCTGGTAGGGTTAAATGGGGGTTAAACTTTATTCACCCTCCCCGATTCCTTAGCTACACTGACAAAGTTTTTCAACCTTCAGACCAAAAAAAATCGATTCTGTTTTATTTATTTTATCCCCACTGACTCCACATATATACTGACAAATTTTCACAATCTTTCGACCTGACCCCCTACGGGTGTTATAAGTAACCTTTTTTGAAATCAGTTTCCCCAACCCGATAGTTATCTGACATATCTCGGGATGGCATTTTTGAACATTTTCTCTTTTAAGTTACATAGAGTGACACCGGTACTTACATACAGTTGTCCTGGAACAATGAAACATTGCCGTTTCTCCGCTCCAAAATCCTATATGTGCTCAGTGGCAGTATCTATAACCTGTCCTTCGATTTAGTCCAGTCACGTTATAAGTCCAGATTATGGATAATTTCAGATTGACTTAATCTATGAAATTTATGTTCTAAATTTTAAGTTTTTATTTAAAATTGTAGTTTAAACTTATTTAAGTTTAAATGAGATTTCAATTGAGAAAAAAATCAGTTTAAAATTTTAATTTAAAATTTCAGTTTGTACTTTGAAATTTAGAAAATTTCAAATTTCAATTTGAGAGTTTAAAATTCAGCTTCTAAATTAAAATTTCGATCTGAAACTTGCTTCGCACACTGATTTCTGGAACATTCGGATACCCAAATGGAAACTGATATTGATGTTTCTCGAGGGCATATGCATTTTGGTACTCTGATATATATATGAAAAATGTGAAACATTGATTTATGAGTAGTAGGTAGAGCGCACGAAGGCCATTATTTTCCAGGGAGGTAGCTCTTGGTGCCCTTTTTTCCAGGTTAAAGGTATAGGGGACGCCACATCGCCTTTCACCTCTGTGGCGTCTGTGGCGCCAGGGGGCGCCACCAGCTCAAGGTCACGTGGAGGTCAAAAGTAGTTCCGGCAACCTTTAACCTTTGTATTCTTCCGCGGACAGAACGTAGTCCCATGTCAACCAAGTGACTTCCAATGTTAATGTATACGGAGAATGCCTAAACACAGTATGGGAATAGACGTTTTGTGACAGGGGTGGGTCCCTAGTGGACCGAATGGGTCGAGTGAGGTGTCAAAGTGAAGCGGTCCTCTAGGGCCATTCAGTCAATGGGGTGGGTGCATGTAAAATTAGGATTTGTTCCCGAAACTATAAAAAGCGGAATACGGACTTTACCCCTAAAATAGGGGAAAACCCCTATCAACCCTAGCCAAAAGGGCTAATATCGGTCCCCGGGCTTACTGGGACCTGCCTATCAAGTCAATGGGGTGGGTGCATGTAAAATTAGGATTTTCCCCCGAAACTATAAAAAGCGGAACACGGACTTTACCCCTACAATAGGGGTCTGTATTATACAATATAAGGGAAAATGCCTGTATGGGGTATGGGGATGGTCAATTTTTTTCGTGGGCTTTACTATGGCTTGTGGGGTCGCGTTTTTCTCGTCTCGCCAAGAAAATGACAATGGGAAGGGTCCCGGAGCGAATCGGTGAAATTTTTGGGAAAAGTCACCGAGATCTGTATATAGGCCCATAGGCTGGCCATGGGGGGTATAGGTCCAACCTGGGAAATTCACACACGTTCATTGTGATATGGGTTGCTTGGATTTGTTTTTCACGTCTCGTCATTTAGAACACGATGGGAAGGGTCCCGGAGCGAAACGGTGAAATTTTTGGAAAAAGTCACCGAGGCCTGGGTAGGCCCATAGGCCTATACTGCATGGCTATGGGTGTATAGGTCCATACGGGGTGGACGTTTTGGGATCTAGGTGGGCCACTAATGGCCCGATGGGGTCGAGTGAGGTATCAATGTGAAGCCTGTGTGAGGGGGCAACCGATGGGATGGATGTGGGGTAGGAATATCGTCATTCTGCGCATGCGCAATAGACAAAGTGTATGGAAATAGACGTTTTGGGATCTAGGGGAGCCACTAGCGGGCCGATTGGATCGAGTGCGGTATCCATGTGAAGCCTATGTGAGGGGGCATCTGATGGGGCGAGTGCGGGGTTGAAATATCGTCACTCTGCGCATGCGCAGTGGACAAAGGGTATGGAAATAGACGTTTTGGGGTCTAGGTGGGCCACTACTGGGCCGATGGGATCGAGTGAGGTATCCATGTGAAGCCTATGTGAGGGGGCTAGACTAGGGTGTCGTTTCCATTCTGCTGCGCAGGTCACGTGGATTGTGACGTCACTTCCGGGTTTCACCTCCAAACCCAGAAGAGTTCCAATGTTCTCTTAGACGTCCGGATGTTCAACCTCCGGGGTTTTTTCCGTCCCGGCCCGGCCCGCCCCGGCCTCAGCGCGCGCGCGCGCGGGTTCTCCGGCCGCACGCGCGCGCGCGCGCGTCATCACCGGCAGTGCGCGGATGAATGTCGGGTCAAAAGGTCAAAGGTCACATCCAGGTCAAAAGGTCCAAGGTCTCCCTTTCGGCAAGGTTCGGAGACAATGTTGCGACATCGATATACAGAGCTTGAACCCCAAAAGGGGATTGTAAATTAACCTGGGAAGGATGGGCAGTTCCATTTGGAACAATCAGCGGTCGAGAAAAAGAGCCAATGAGCGATCGATAAAAGATAAAAGGGTATGGAAATAGCCATTTTGAGAGCTAGGGGAGTGACTCATGGTCCAATGGGGTCATATGAGGTATCAAAGTGAAGCTTATGTGAAGGGGCATCTGACTGGACTAGCGGCTTGGGCGTTGTCACCATTCTGCGCATGCGCGGTGGCCCAAGGGTATGAACATAGCCGTTTTGGGCTCGAGCGGGGTTTCTCATGGGCCGATGGGATCGAGTGAGGTATCCATGTGAAGCCTAGGTGAGGGGGTTACACTAGGGTGTCGTATCCATTCTGCTGCGCAGGTCACGTGGGGGTTGTGACGTCACTTCTGGTTGGGGTGAATGGGGCGTGACCTTGGGTACATGTCTAGACTTGTTTGTGTGTGTTGATGTACTGGGGGGTTTTTTCCCCCCACAATGGCGTTCACCTTCGGACGTGGTTTGGTGGGTCTGCGCAAGTGTGTGACGTCACTTCCGGTTTTCACTAAAACTACCTCCAAACCCAGAAGAGTTCCAACGTTCAACCCTCCGGGGTGTTTTCCCGCCCCCGCCCCGGCGCCCCGCAGCGCGCGCGGGTTCTCCGGCCGCAGCGCGCGCGTCATCCCCGGCAGTGCCCGCGCGCGCGGGTCAAAAGGTCAAAGGTCACCTCCAGGTCAGACGGTCCAATGTCCAATGAGACAATGTTGCGGCATCGATATAGTCAGAGCTTGAACCCCAAAAAGGGGATTGTAAATGAACCTGGGAAGGATGGGCAGGTCCATTTGGACCAATCAGCGGTCGAGAAAAAAGAACCAATCAGCGGTCGAGAAAAAGAACCAATCAGCGGTCGAACAAACAGCCAATCGAATTGGGGTACTCACGGTGTGCTTTCGCTGACGCCTACATCTGGGTTCTTGTACACCCGGGTAATGTTTTCTGGACATGGATGGGTTACCTTTGGCTCCATTCTAGGCCACTGATTGGCTAATACGGTGTTCAAAGCCAGTTTCATGCATTATGCTCATAGAACTTATAGTCATAAACTTAATCTATACGTGTTGGACGAGTCTCTTCACTCAATGAAATGCCCGCTCCAAACCTAGACCAAAAACACGTCCTTGGTCTGTAGGCTGATTTCATTGGCTCTCTATTTTTACTATAGTGCTCTTGCATTCTAACATTGATGGGTTACATTTTGGCCCCATCCTACACCACTGATTTCAGTTTGACTGAATCTCCACATTGGGCATTGATGCATTATGAATAAAACACACAAGACAGGGGTTTTTGGTGAGATCTCATTTTTTTTTATTCAGTAACAACAACAACGTGAGAACAACCACGTGAAAACTGAAGCCCAGAACAAGGGGCTTGTACATTGAAAGAACTGAAGCCCAGAACAAGGGGCTTGTACATTGAAAGAACTGAAGCCCAGAACAGGGGGCTTGTAAACTTAAGCCCAGAACAAGGGGCTTGTCATTAACTTAAGCCCAGAACGGGGCTTGTACATTGAAATGATGGGCGGCCCAGTCATAGACGAGTACATCGCGGTCCTCGGCCTTGGGATACTCGTCAAACATCTGTACGATGGTAGATAAGGGTCTTCCCCGGCATCGATGGTACAGGTAAAACAAGCAATATTGTCCGCACACGCTACTGGTCAGGCTTTGCAACGTTTGACTGTTCCAACACCACGTCTCTGTGCCTTGATCCATGAAGTCTGTTAAATCGGGATGGAGGGGTGGCAGGCCGTACGGGTCAAAGTATTCGCCCTGCTGTTCTGTCAAGTACACGGCCACCCAGTGTTCACCGGGTCGATCCATCGGGTCCGTGTTGAGAACGTAAGCAGCAGGATACATACGGTCTAATGGGAACACATCTCGGGCGAACACCATACGTGTCTCTGGGTCATTCTCCAGCACGGTGGTTATCTGGTCTGTATCCATGTTAGGTGGAGAAGTCACACAGGACGTTGCGCGCCTTGTCCACTTGAATGATGTTGTCAAACTCGGCGTAGCAGATCACATTGACAGTGGTCGCCAGGGCTCGTGCAAAGTGGATTTCCACCCGTAAATTGCCTTGCTCGGCCAGGGCCAGCTGATGGTCGTTCTCTAAGGTGGGGGTCAGATCGAAACAGAACAACGTGTATCCGTTCGCGTAGTGCTCCCGACTGATGAAATTCCCTTCGTCCTGGTTGATTTGACCGGTGGCTGTAAACAGGCTCTGATAGGCTCGAATGAAATTCCTGCGCCCAAAGTTCGGTGTTAAGGCCGTGGCTGGCACCTGTTGTCCATCCACATGCAGGGCCACAAAATTGATGCCGAAATGTTGAAAGTCAAACGGATTCTCTGGGTAGGCTCCGCTGAAACTGGTATTTTCCACACAGGCCAGGATCAATCGCTTGGGTAGTTCCCCCAGGAACAGGTTTTCTTTGTTGGCGCCCATATTTCCAGCAGGCACAGAGAACACTTTGGTTTGTACACGTCGGATAGGGTACTGGGCTGGTTTTGTTTCCAAGGCTTTCATGTGTCCCAATTGAACGGCTGGATTCGGTTTCACTTTTCGGACATACAGCACTGCCTCTTGGATGACAATCTTATAGTCCGCTGCATGCCCGTCTACGTTAGTGGCCATCAAGGCGAAGGTCGGAGGCGCCCGTATCAGTCGGATTTTGATGGGGATCTTGTTCAAGAGGTACCGGTCTTGCATGAACATGTCTGTGTGCAGTCGACCCATCATATCCACCGAGGCACTGTTCGCAGTGAACGCCTTCCGTTTGTTATATCCCACATTGTCCACCGTGTTCATGTGCTCGGGTGTGTCCTGGTAGAATAAACCGGCTGTCAGCTGAGACTTTTTAGCCTCTCGGCCATACGACAACAGTGTCTCGATGTAGGCTCGGTACGGGTACGTGTTGGTGGAGTCACTGATGAGTTTGTCGCTGAGAAAAATATCCACCTGTTGAAACATCGAGTGCAGCCAGAGATTCGTCGGGCCCACCGTTGCAGCTTGGACGATTCTGGTGCCATCCCCACTGACCACCTTGGCTTTCACATACAAGTATGTATGGGCTAAATCCACATAGTCCGTATCCGCATTACTGATGGTGAACTCGATGGGCCCGGTTTCGTTGATGCTGGAGAGCGGGAGATGCTCCACCGATAATCCTTGTTCGACACTGGTCTGTGTGCGCGGCACGGTCCACAAATCAAATTCACTGCTGGTGGAGGGGCAGGACTCGGCGTGGATCAAGGACATGTTTTAAGAAAAGATATCCTTTGTCTTCTTCGATGTGCGTCGTCGCTGGGTCGGTCGTCGACTGGTGCGTGGTCTCAGTGGGGCAGCTCTTTTATTCCCTACGGTGCGTTGTGCTTTGGCCACCAAGACGCCTCCCGCTTCTTTGGCCCGCCGTTTCAAGGCTTCTTTGGGTGCCGTACCCCCCAAGACATCACCGGCCACTTCCAGTCCACTGCGTACCGCTTGTTTACCCATTGCTTTCACCCCACGCGTCACCAAGGGCAGGAACGTTTTGACGATGCTCCCGAGTATGTTCCCCAGTCCATGTCCTCGTTGCATGCGTGCACCGCTAAAGACCGGAAAGCCACCCCCGGCCTGTTGGACATAATAGTCCATATAGCTGCGTGCATTGCACTCGTAAGGTACTTTCATTATGCAAAGTGGGGAGCACGTGCTTGTCGAAAATGAAGTGTCAGCACCACTTTTCCTCGTTCGAATGCCACCGGTCGTCCCGTGTCATCTCTTATATCCACCGTGATCGTGTTGATGTCGGTTTGTCGTACGGGCAAGTAGAGCATGTGGGTGAAACTGTGGGTGACTTGATCTCCATACGTCTTTTTAATGGGGACTACCCGTAATAGAGGTGTGTTGATATCGCCCACGATGTGGTTGTCCACCACGTCCGAGTAGACGTAGAGTCCGTACATACCCGACTTCATATCCATCGGGATCTCGCCATGGTGTTCGGTGGGACCAGCGAACGTCTTTAGATCGAACCCCAGCATTTGCTGTAGGATAGGACTCAGTACGACACTCGCCTTGCCGGTGACGATAAGCTGTGCCTTGTCGTTGTGTGCGTTGTAATCGAAGTCCACGTGATTCTTGAAGGGAAAGGATTTCATGGGTTTTGAAGTATTCGTGACCTCCCGTAGACCCTTATAATGCAACAGTCTTGTCAGCCCACCCATGAACTCCTTGGGGGTATCGTATTGGCCTTCGGGCAGGGTGAGTCGGGTGT
>JAVTVY010001772.1:0-32500 GCA_036873755.1 Hanleya hanleyi | reverse complement strand
AGAGAAGTTGGGAATAGAACCGCTCAACACAGTCATTTCTAAACATCAAGTTGTACATAAGTATTTTTACTTACTCTGTACAAGCTGAGGGCATTTTTGTGGCTTTTGAAAATTTTGAGATTTTTGCGAGTCTGTCCATATTTAACTAAGGCCATCCTTAAAAATATGTGTGTTGGGCGTAACCCGCCCGCCCCATCCAAAACCTACCGACCCAAAAGTTTTTATTGGCCATCTGTCAACGTAAATGTTTTTTTCTTCTTCAAACAGCCATGTTGTTGTTGTCTTCGTTAAATCGCGTAAGTCGTGAATTTGTTCGCCAGAGTTGCATAGCTGGTCAATATAACAGGGGTAGAATATGTTCATTCAGAGAGATTTATTCGATATCAAGAAAATTCAAGTCAAATAGCTGATCTGTAATCAGATATAACTCCGAGATATCCTTTCAGCTTGCTGCTTTTCAGACAGTGACGGTCTTCATGTTTTGGTGACGTAATACGCAAACTAAATCTCGGAAACCTCTGCTCGTTTATTTTTTGGAAGCCTCGAATGCTCTCTGCAATGGTTCCCGACTGGCGCCAGTCTGTATGAAGGAATTGAATGCTAACACGTGGTCTTCAGACGGAAAGTACACGAATGTGAAAATGGAAACCTCAGACGTTTGCAAACGATGTTTTTGGAGACTGGCATTTGAAAAGTTGTTGACCAGAACTGAATAAAACTGACACCAGTATAAAGCAAAGGATCTGAAGTAATATACAAGAGCATGTTATGGCCACAGTAACTGCAAACAGCACAAAAACTCCACCATGAGGCACGTGTGTAGATTGCAACAACAACAACATGCCTTTACTTTCGGAAATTATGAAACGAGACCACTGATACGCTTGTGAGTAAATCACTGGACCTCGATAGTTGTAGGTGACAGTCCAGGGCTCGAAAATTGAAATTTTAGTTAGTAGTCATTTGGCGACTAGTGGTGAAAATCTACTCGCCATGGTGGCGAGTAAACAAAAAATCTTGTCGCCAGCTGCAGAAAGTGAAGGCCCGTTGGTCGCCAATGTCAGCTGTTACAATGGCTTTGCTGGTGTTTTTAGTCTCCCTTTCCACACAGACTTTTGTTTCCTGGAATGTAAATTGCATTGTGAAGAGACGTCTGCATCGAATGTATACCTTACTTTGTCTTAGTTGACCCAGGGACGTTTGCAAAAAGGAACCCAAAACCCTCCGTTTTAGTCACGAATACAGACGGCTGCACCCACGATGATATACCAATATTCCGGAGATCTAAAACTGGTTCGTGCAATCTGCATCAACGATTTCCACAATCAAGATTAAAGTTATAATAAGGAACACGCCAGTTAAAGCGTTATGATTCTTTCCAATGTACAGTTCGTCAAATTTTGCATACATGCGGGAGGGGTATTTTTTCCTGAAACATCTTTATTATTACAATATTGCCCCTAATCCCATCATTCTGGAATGCTCCCAAGGGAAATAACTCTTGAAGAATTTCGTCAGTTTCAATCGCAGGACATGGATCGTTGTCTCAAATCTGACAATGCGGATTAGACGATGTTGTTCTCAATAAAACAACATATTTATTGTAAGTATAGTACATGGTAACGTGAGGTGGCAACAACATCGATTAATCAGCATTGCTTTATTGAGAACAACATCGACTAATCAGCATTGTTTTATTGATTTGAGGCACAGTCCTGTGGCGTCTATTGTCTGCCCGCTACGGTCACGAGAGCATAGGGCTGATACAGTCCGCTGTGCCAGTAATGCTTCAATCACGGACGCGTCAGCTCGTTCCCGGGCAATGGCACCCCGCCGACCAAGTTCTCGTCAAGAGATTTCAAACAACAACACAGAAGACACGGGCAACATTTACCGTTGGCGAGCGCATGGCGATTAACTAATGGGTCGGTACAAATATCTACTCGCCAATTTGGCGAGTAAACCAATTTTTTGATCGCCACAAAGCGAATGAATTACAATTTTTACTCGCCAAGGGCCTTTTTTTGATCGCCAATGGCGACCAACGAGCGTATTTTTCGAGCCCTGAGGTCTCTCTAGTCTGTAAGTGGAAATTCTTCTAGGCAATATTTTGGAAGTGAAAATTGTTCACATTTGGACTTTGACTAAAAATATGCAGACTTGTTCAAAAAGTTTCCGGGGCCAAATGGCGAGTAGTATGTAATTCTGCAGTCACCAAAACGGATTTACGGTCGCAAATGACGAGCTGGCGACCGGTTCAACCCAGCACCAGTGAAAAATGCCCATCGAGTTAAGAGTGGATTAACAGATAAACAAAAACAACAGCAAATTGGATATCATTTATCAGATGAATTAGATTCAGATTCGTTCAAAATTAAAATGACATATATTTTTCCCAAGACAGCACATCAGGCAAAGTAGAATCCAGCGGTATGAAATTTAAGAAAATGAATCATTTCCTCAGAGATGTGAAAAGATACATTGCCGATCTGCCTGTATTGAGACCTGAACAACAACAATGCGGCCGACCACTTGGTCACACATTCAAGTCAGTTTATTTGAGGTCATTTTAACTTTAATGGCATTGTATTTCTTGTTTATGTCTGTGGCTCTCGAATTTTTATGGTGAGTCAGATCTCGGACTGTAAAAACCAATACGGTATAAAATTTTGTGGGACAAATAAAAAAATTTCCTTATTTTTTTTTTGTTGGTGTTGCGTATCTGTTATAAATCCATGGCAAACTGTCAAAGAAAAGAAGTCTGAACTCCAGAATTAAATCAAAACTCATTAATTCATTATAGCTGCAATAGAAAAGAAGAACTGCCCACATCCTCACCCGAAGAAAGAACAATATACCGTAATCCGAGGTGACTTTGAACACTTTTTGAATTTTTTTTTTTTTAAGTATTATAAATTAATTTTTGAAAATGCTAGATATTATTATAATCTTGAAATCCCTCCTGGTGTCTGACCGAGATGCAGGAGATTGGTGATCATCAGATTAAAGCTTTTTCTTGCTTTTTCTTCATTTTCACTTGTTCAAAGTCACCTCATGGTTGGGGTGACTTGGAACAATGAAGCGAAAAAATGTAATGTATAATGTTTTCTACTCACTTGACCCAACATATGATTATCAGTTTCACAAGTCCCTGCCTATCTGGTGAGTTACTGCGATTTTTCCATCCATCAAAAAAAGTGGAAAAATCGATGTTAATGAGCTAAGAACCAAAGAAAGAAACAGAAGTCTATGGCTTGTTCATATTAGACAGAACCAGACCCCAGCTGGTTACTTACAACACCACTTTTGATTCGCATCTGCAAAATAACAAGAGCCATTCTGAATGTGTTAAAATTCACCCTAGGTCCCAGTAGTAAAAAAAAACAAAAACATTTTCCTACCGCCCTACCCACATTACTGAAACAGGGTCGGGTTACGCCCAACACACATATTTTTAAGGATGGCCTAAGCGACGTCCAAGCGAGCTAATGTACGCGCGTTATACTCATATCAAGTATGGTGCGGCTTGTGTTCAATGAGGCTTGGAATGTTTATACAATTAATTTTCTTCTCACTGTTACACAATAAATATTTGCTGCGTGGAATCCAGTCATTTGTTCCATAGGGGCAATATTCTCATCAGCCATCACCATTCAATGTGAATGTGATACATGTACAAGTCCATGGTCATTGATACAGTAAGGTGAAGGCGAAGGTGACCTGTAACACCAGTATACAAAATTATACCGAGCGCATTGAATCCTCATCATATGATGTTGAGACAGATCAGAACGAAGTGTCGGTAAAATCAGGTGTGTTTTGAAGAGCATTCTCTCATCAATGATGATGCTATACTGTACACATACAAAATATGAAGTGTTGCTGTGTTGGGCCTATAGCACAAAATCACAAGCAAGTTGGTACAACTAGGCACACAGGGTCTCATTTCTGTCGCTAACGTGTTGATTTGGGTGAGGGGATCCTCTCATGGGGAGGTGTGGGTGGGATGGGGCCTAATGTCTCAAGCACTTTTCCAGGTTTTCCATCAATATACTCTATTCCATACCCCAATATTTCAAGCACGTCAAATCAAACAAAAATTATTTGCTGGGAATGTGACTTTCACATCCCTGTCTGGACATGCTAGTGAGGAACCCTCAATCCCAGATTAATTACCATTGATGAAGCTAACGTCCAACAAATGCAAAATTGAGCTCGGCATCCGGCCGTATGTTATTCAGTGATGTATTACGCTACGGACCCTGTTGCCTCGACGGAGGTCTTTGCGCTCATCCAGCGCTTGTTCATCTATAGAATGACTACGGTAATTCCTCTAATAAACGATTTTTTGGAGAGAAATACAATCGAAAGTTGTAATAATTCAATCACCCGCGATTTTTAGTAGATCCCGTTCGTCATAAAAATGTTGTCACATGCAATGCTGATATGCACATGTTGACCAGGGAGTCATAGTTGTCAAGTTTTACTACTCTAACGATGGTATGAATATCTCTGAAAAAACTGATTGTCAAAAACTAAAAAGTATACAAAGTGCAATACTGAACACTTTCAAAAAAACTCAGTTTCCGAAGCATTGTTACCCCTCAGCCCATAGGGCTGTGGGGTCTTGTCGTTGCCATGTACGTACGTCCATCCGTCCGTCCTGGCGTCCGTCCGTCCGTCCGTCAACATGTTCTTGTCCGCTGAATATCTGCAGATCTATGAAGTCAGGCCTGACCAAACTTTGGTGAGAGCTTCCTGAATGTTGACTGATGAAATGATTAGATTTTCAGATGGCTATGATGATTTCATGATTTTTAATTTTTTTTTATTATTATTTATTGATGGCTCAGCTTTTGCACTGTTATCTATGCCCATCAACATGTTCTTGTCCGCTGAATATCTGCAGATCTATCAAGTCGGTCCTGGCAAAACTTTGGTGAGAGCTTCCTGAATGTTGACTGATGAAATGATTAGATTTTCAGATGGCTGTGATGATTTCATGATTTTTTATTTTTTTTTTTATTATTTATTGATGGCTTAGCTTTTGCACTTTTATCTATGCCCATCGGGAACCCTTGGTTGCATGTTTCAGTATGAATTTTGAAGGTTCCCTGATACAAGAAAGCCTGGTCCATTCAAGATTCTCATTGAATGAAGGACAACATTTTTCTTTAATTTTGCTATTAAATCATTCTATTCTACATCATATGATTTATCCTAAAACTTTTGCATGAACCATATTTGTGTCCACACATTTAACTGGTACAACATAATGCTTCAATTTTTGTCACCAAACATGTTACTGTACCTTGGAAATTATTTAAAACGAGTGATTAGGAGAGCCCATTTTTAGCCTGACTCTGGGCAATTTTGGAACAGTTTGCATACCTGGAGCTTATGCCCCCCCCCCCCCCAAATAATGATAAGGGTGGGCCTGTGTCAATCAGTGTGTTTACTTGTTATCACACTTGTGCAATGCATAAATTGCCACTAACAGAGCTACACTTTCTTGCATGCTGTAATCCCAGCACACCACTCATGTGAAACCGAAGTCTGTTATATACGGTATCCAGGGATTTTTTGCAGGTTCTGATCCCAAACTCCCAGTTCCTTTTCATAATTCATTATTGAGGGTCCAATTTTTTTAAGTGAATTTCGGCGCAAAGAGCATATGATCAATCACAAAACAGAGGTTTATTAACATGAAATTCAATACCCAGCTGTGCAATCGGATCGATATTGATGCTCCCAGAAGCTTTTTCTAGGAGTATTTCCTTCAGAAATCCTTTCAAATTGAACAACAACAACACTTTCGTTTTTTGTTTCATTTGAGTTTTGGGCACCCATATGTTTTCTGAAACTAAATTGGCTCTAGATGCAGCCCTGATCCTACTTGACTAAAAAAAAGCAGGCTGAGGGGTCCATGCACCTTTTAGGTGCTTGCCTGCAATTCATGTTGTTGTTGTCAACAAAGTGAAAACTCTAAGCTAAAAATAGCCAATCAACTAGACCGAGAACCTTGGTGCCCAAGTTAGATGAATGAGTAAAAGAAGGTTCTCGAATGTTGCCAGTACAAGCATGGCAGCAGAGCAGAGCTGGCAGTGAGGAATGAATTTCCACTCTTCGTTTATCGCTACAGATGGAATTCCAGTGTTCTCAAACTGTTTAGTTTGTTTTACAAACATCACAAAATGGATCGAAAGATTTTTTTTTTGAATAAAATCGGCTGCCTGAGTTTGAAACAATTGCGGTGATGGAAACTGAACCCTTGCTGGTTCATTCTCATTCTTCATGACTTTCGGGTTTACCTGATTTGCAATAAATCGATCACCCCACTGTTTTATCACCTCTAATGTCATTTCCGGTGATCGATTTATTAGAGGAATTACTGATTGTAAACTGTTACTTCATGACTTCTGATATCAAGGAATAATTTGCTGGTGGTTGTCAACAATAGCAGTATTTATGCCTATTCTTAGTAGTATTTATGTCTCATCTCGTGCGAGATGTAAAGGCCCTATAAAATGGAAATTCTAATTTCTTACACGAGTGAAATTTCTTCATTGGAATCGCCGATATACAGTGCTGGCGATTAGGTGCCTGACTCTGGGGTCGCTGGTTCGAATTCCACACTGGACTCGACCAAATTTTCAGCACTAGAATTTGTGCTATTCTAAGATAGCGTTCTACCAAAATACGAAAATACTGTTATACGATCACTTTCTAAATGATAAAAAATATATCTATTCAGCTTTGGGAGCTGTACGTGTCATTACGATCACCAGAGGGGCACTGTATGTTCGCTTTCAAGACTACCGGTCTGCTACCTCCTATTTTTGTGGGAGGCCCGTTGGCCGAGTGGTTTAGATCGCCGACATACAGTGCTGGCGATTAGGTGCCTGACTCTGGGGTCGCTGGTTCGAATCCCGCACGGTACTCGACCAAATTTTCAGCACTAGAATTTGTGCTATTCTAAGATAGTGTTATCCCAAAATAACGAAAATACTGTTCATTGGAATTCTTTGTAATTACCTCCCTCCATTGAAGAACGGTTTGGAGAGTTGTCTTCCAGGAGTTGAACAGAAAAATAACAAGAATTCTAACTTTTCCACCACAGTATCCATGGCAACAAAAGTGAAATTCCTGCATCTGTGGAAGCAGGAGAATCGTCCTCTTCTGAAGTCGTCCAGGAATGTCAGATTTGCTGCGTTCAGGTCGCTGACGTGACTTTGAACCCGTGTGGGCATGTGGTCGTGTGTGAAGACTGCTGTATCAAATTGAAGAAATGTCTCAAGTGCCAAGTGCCGATCACATCGAAAACAGGCAGAGGTAGGTTGTTGATAGATTGTTGGATTCATACATCTCATAAGGCCACATTTTTTTTATTACTTGGTTTACGGATTTCTTTTTCAAATTTCCAATTGTCGGAGGATGGAAAAAAAAGAAGAAAAAAGTTACATTTTTTCTCTTGACAAACAACAACAACAATGTAAAATATCAATCGCTGGCTGGCTTACTTTTTATTAGCCCACCATCACCAGATGGTGGGCTGTTCAAATCACTTTTCGTCCGTGGTCCGTCGTCCGTCAGTCCGTCCGTAAACAATTCTTGTTACCGCGATTTCTCAGGAACTACTGCATGGATCTTTTTCAAATTTGGTACACAGGTTCCCCTTGGGGTCTAGTTGTGCAAGAAACCTTTTTCTGGTCCGATTCGAAAATCCAATATGGCCACCAGGCAGCCATCTTGGATTTCCCCATGAAACCTTGTTACCACGATTTCTCAGGAACTACTGCATGGATCTTTTCCAAATTTGGTACACAGGTTCCCCTTGGGGTCTAGTTGTGCAAGAAACCTTTTCTGGCCCGATTCGAAAATCCAATATGGCCAACAGGCAGCCATCTTGGATTTCCTCCCTGAAACCTTGTTACCGCGATTTCTCAGGAACTACTGCATGGATCTTTTTCAAATTTGGTACACAGGTTTCTCTTGGGGTCCAGTTGTGCAAGAAACCTTTTCTGGTCCGATTCGAAAATCCAATATGGCCACCAGGCAGCCATCTTGGATTTCCCCATGAAACCTTGTTATCGTGATTTCTCAGGAACTACTGCATGGATCTTTCTCAAATTTGGTAAAGCAGGTTCCCCTTGGGGTATAGTTGTGCAAGAAACCTTTTTTGGTCCGATTCGAAAATCCAATATGGCCACCAGGCAGCCATCTTGGATTTCCCCATGAAACCTTGTTACCGCGATTTCTCAGGAACTACTGCATGGATCTTTTTCAAATTTGGTACCCAGGTTCCCCTTGGGGTCTAGTTGTGCAAGAAACCTTTTCCGGTCCGATTCGAAAATCCAATATGGCCACCAGGCAGCCATCTTGGATTTCCCCATGAAACCTTGTTACCGCGATTTCTCAGGAACTACTGCATGGATCTTTTTTCAAATTTGGTGCACAGGTTCCCCTTGGGGTCTAGTTGTGCAAGAAACCTTTTCTGGTCCGATTCGAAAATCCAATATGGCCACCAGGCAGCCATCTTGGATTTCCCCATGAAACCTTGTTACCACGATTTCTCAGGAACTACTGCATGGATCTTTTTCAAATTTGGCACACAGGTTCCCCTTGGAGTCTAGTTGTGCAAGAAACCTTTTCTGGTCCGATTCAAAAATCCAATATGGCCACCAGGCAGCCATCTTGGATTTACCCATGAAACATTGTTACCGCGATTTCTCAGGAACTACTGCATGGATCTTTTTCAAATTTGGTACACAGGTTCCCCTTGGGGACTAGTTGTACAAGAAACCTTTTCTGGTCTGATTCGGAAATCCAATATGGCCACCAAGCAGCCATCTTTGATTTCCTAAAGAAACTTTGTTATCGTCATTTCTGAGGAAGTACTGCATGGATCTTTATCAAATTTGGTACACAGGTTCACCTTATGATCTAGTTGTGCAAGATACCTTTTTCGGTTCAAATTGAAAATCCAATATGGCCACCAGGCGACCATCTTAGGTTTCCTCATGAAAATTTGTTATCATGATTTCTCAGGAAGTACTGCCTGGATCTTTCTCAAATGTGGTAGACAGGTTGCCCTTGTGGTCCAGTTGTGCAACATACCTTTCTGGTCCGATTCCTAAATCCAATATGGCCACCAGGCACCCATCTTGGATTTCCCCATGAAACTTTGTTATTGCGATTTCTCAGGAACTACCGCATGGATCTTTATCAAATTTGGTACACAGGTTCCCCTTGTCACCTAGTTGTGCAAGATACCTTTTTTGGTCCGATTCGAAAATCCAATATGGCTGCCAGGTGGCCATCTTGAATTTCCCCTTGAAACACTGTTATCTTGAATTCTCAGGAAATATTTGATGGATCTTTCTGAAATTTAGTACACAGGTCCCACATGGGGCCTAGTTGTGCAAGATACCTTTTCCGGTCCGATTCCTAAATCCAATTAATACGATATTTCCGAGTTGTGACGTTGCATCACAAGAGTCGATGGATCAAACGGTGGGGCATATTCTATATATTGACTATAGAGAATATCCATATCTTCACCTTCCATATCAAGGAGTTAAAATAATTCGGAATTAAAATGTATTTCGTCAAATTTTAAATCAGTTTTCTTTAGTCCATGCAGTTGCAAGTGAACTGCCCCACCCTTTCGTCTGCCGGCAGATCAGCTACATGAAGGGACGTCACTCTTGTGATACAATGTCACAACTCGACAACTGTAAACTACTGCATGTTTCGATCCAAGGGAAAAGATCAAGATTCAGACACTTTCAAATTCGAAGTTTCAACATTACTGCGCGGACCGGATCCCTTCAGTATTAAGTATTGTACCATCTTACTATTTTCGAGCATGGTATCTTAAAAGAGTTATCTCAAACTAGTCCAATAAACAGAACAGAATTAGCATTCGCTCCAAATTATAAAATCTTAAGTATGCCAAAGTGTCAAAGAGATTTTTCTTCGCTTCCAGTACCCAATGATGACACGTGCAAAAAAATAAATAAAATAAAAATACTGCAAAACGAAGACGAAGGATCCTCCGTACATGTACATTCACTTTCAGACTAACTTTGCTCATTTCTCTTAACAACTGACATAAGTTCAGTTTCTAGAAACTCCTGAAACTTAGAAAGATTATATCTTGGTGTTTTCCAGTGTCGCTTTTTCGATCTTTTTCGCTCAGATTCGAAATTCTATAAACAAAATTACAACTCAATCGTCTTAGTAACAATGGACAAAAAGATCCTCTTGTCATTAGCTTACAATTATCGGACAATGGTGGGCGCCAAGATCCTTCAGGATCTCTCGTTTGGCAAACGGTCATACTTCTTGCTTGCCATCATTAAGATTGTAATAACATCTGGACCAGTTGTTTTGTTCCGTTGGGTTTCTCTCCATTGTTTATGCCACAATGTCTGTAGAGCCACGATTCACCAGCAAATTTACCGGGGTATGAACTGGGCATAAGTCGCAATATTTCGATGTTTCATATTTTCTGTTTGGTTCCCCAAATGGAATAACAAGTCGGTGGGTACTTTGGTAAAAATAACATACTGTGAATATACGTTTATTTATTTCATTTTGTTCTTGACAACGGAGGACATATCGGCAGGAAATCATGGGAAAAAAAATTCTGAGAATCTGATTTTATTTTTTGTTTCGTGTTTGCCAGAGAGGAATGTCGGCGGATCCGTAAACCAAGTTATAAAAAAAATGTGGCCTAAACAAAAGTCCTCAATAATTAGATTGGCTGTCTACTTGAGAAATTTAATTTACTGTTGTGTTGTCCACTAATAAAGGACATCATGGCCATGTTGTAATAGTCTACTACATGATGGTTAACATGGTTATCAGAGGGCGAATTATAGTAAACTGCTATGGGTTTAAGCAAATATTACAGCACTTCTCTGAAAACTGAACGAATAATTGACAAGTAATTCCTCAATATCCTCCTGTTCAAGTTTAGAGTTATGAAAACTAATCACACTAGTAATCAAACTGTATCTAATCCACAATGTAACTGTCATCATTTTCACTTCAGATGGCACAGTTATTGGTGAGATTGATCCTCCTCAGCCGGGTGAGTCGGCTGTCACCAGGTTACAGCAGAAAGTCCGCGAGATGGAGGAGACGTTGATGTGTGGGATTTGCATGGAGCGTCCTAGGAATATGGCCTTTCTGTGTGGTCATACTGTGTGTAGTGTGTGTGGAGAAGCGCTCAAGACTTGTCATATGTGCAGGAAACCAATTGCCAAGAAAATCATGCTGTTTTAACCCAAATTGTGGAGATAAGAACTCTGGGACTTTGAGCGTTGTATACTTGACCTTACCGTTGGATAATACGTACCTTGAATGGTACAGTCAAGTTTGATATTGAAGAAATTGATTGGTCTTCTGCAGGACACACATCTCAGTCAGCTGTTGTTTGGGACATTTTGAAACATCCCTCTTGTGTTCCTAATATTTGTGATAAACATTTGCTGATAAGGAGTGTAATTTCTTTTGTTTTTCCCCCTTTTGAATTTCAAATTCTGACAAAAATGTCAGTTATTGTAATTTCGGAGTGATACATTACACTGCATGGACTGTGAACAAATGGGTTCTGTGTATCTATATGTGTCTGGGATTTTCTTTTGAATGTGATAGAGACAAAATATAGTACTGGTGTGGTTTTGTATGCAGTCCTGTTCTTTGTCCCTGGGTTACTCTGATAGAACTTGAAATTTGATATTAAAGTCAAGAATGTTTCATTGCTGGTGAGAGCTGATTGGGAAATGGTTTGGTTAAAGACTCACAAAATATAATTGACAAAGAACTCGCTGGAGGTTACATTGTCAGTTTTTGTTCACACCACAGGTCTCACACCAAAACCTTGCCACTGATTGATTTGGTGTGGTATTCTCCCTTCGATGTAGCTCTTCAGCTGAAGTTCTTAGGCATGCAGATATTGATGACATGCAGGCATTGAAATGAAAGTGTGGTAAATGGTTAGTCCCCATTATTTCATGAACACATACATGACATATATATTAACAGGTTATAATCATGGTACAGGCAAATCAACTCCATACATGTAGTCTATTTTTTGAATGAATGGTACGCGGAATTCATGAACATAAATGTACTTAATTTGTGATCAAGAATAGAGAAATATGTTTATATCTTTAGTACATGTATCTTGTTTGCATTTGTTCAGGCTGAATAGAGGTTCCATTAATTCAGTCAATCTGTCGACTTTGAGCCGCCCTCAAATTTCAATATCTGTTTGTCCATTCTGGAAGCCAGTTGCTGAAAGAATGCTGGATTCCATAGGATATTGTTCAGTATTGCTAATTGATGTATGCTGCTTTAGGCTATTCTTATTCTATTTTAGCTCACTTTACATTGTATATTTGTATAATCCAAGTGACGAGCCAGACTGATCTGTTGTCCTAGATATCATACCCAGATATCTCTGGACTGCCCCAATTCTGTCATCTTCAAATAATTACTGCTAATTGGCTGGGTGCCTGATGTCTGAGAAGAATGTGCCTCATCCAGAATATCTGGAAATAATGATGTATGGAGGGAAGTGAGGTGCAGAATCCAAGGCCTGCAGACAATGGCAATAATATCCTTTGTAGACATCTCAATCTACATGACTACTCGGCCCAGCAATCTGGGTGTAGGGCTTGACTGGACAAACGAGCACACGTTTGTGGCAAATATAACCAACATCCAACATTCCACGGAACAGCTGTTCCTATCCATTTCAGTTTTGTTTGCCTGGATGGACTGAGGGTCGAACACCTTTATGTCAGACCATGCTCAATCTGATGAACCTTATTTTTGAGAACACAGGCCTTTTGTCACATTTCAGTACACGCGAATGTTGTGTCCAGTTTTCAATTAATGTGGGTCTGCAGTTCGAGCGGAGAAAGATCTTGGCCGTCTCACTCTTTGAAGATTTTTTATACCATGCTTCGTCCTTATTTATAATTCTTATAATTATCTTGTAGATATCTTGTCTTTGGCCAGTTGCTGTCTCACACATAACATTAACATGAATACAGCTACTTATGTGAGCCAGTTATAGTTTATTATATTTTACAGTAACAACAATCATTTAGTTACCATGTCAACCATACCTTGGAGGTCTGCTGATGTTGCCTACCTAATTGCAAATAGTGTTTGCATGATTTGGGTTTATTCAGTCTGTGTTATCCTGGTTTCCTAAGATTAATTTGTATATCTGAGAATGTTCGACTCCTCAAGAAATTATTCTCGGAGAAGAAACTATCTAGGATGTTAATGTTAGTGGAATTTTATATAATCATTGCTCTTTTCACATGTACAATTAGTGGCCCATACTCTCTCTCATTGGTAGAAGTGTTGCTCATTTTTAGTTGGGAAACCTGCAGGTGTTTGGTTTGTGTTTAATTTTTCTGTATAATTGCCAGATATTAATGACTAAAATAGAAGTGTCTTTGTTTTATAACTTAATCATCAGATTAAAGATAACTGCGACAGTATATGACGAGGTCTCTAATAACTCAATCAACTTTTCTACATAAAAGCTTATTTTGAGAAATATTCTGCATATCCAGTCACTTTTTTCATGGTAACATTGCATCGAAAGATGTTTACAAAAGTAGATTCATATGGCATTTATTGATTGTTTTAAGTGAAAGCTACTCCCCTCATTCCAAAATATGCATTGAATAGCACTTAGCAATGTGGCCGAGTGGTCTAAGGCGCTTCGCTGGTGACCGCTAGCCTCACACTGCTGAACTGGCACGGGTTCGAGCCCAGCTGGTAATTTCACCCACATCTTCTCATAATGCTTGTAGCAGCTGTCAATGAAAAAAAAAACATGGTGACCAAAACTATGGAAAATTGAGGAAAGTACACTTTTGTGATGTCAGATGGGGCACCAGTTTATTGATGACATCATGCATCAACAATGTTAAATTATGCGCTGTCAGAACATCATAAATGTGACTCGGCAAATATATTTTGACAGGACAGTGGACAGCATTTTCTCATTCAACCTAAAAAGAGCTTCAAAATGGCTGAAAATTCAATTCTCAACAGGATCACCACAATTTATTTCATTTCCATCTTCAAAGATTTCCATCTTGAGTCTGCATGCCAGATAGAGGAACCCAAAAAGTATGTTATTTTGCTGGGTTGGACAGCATATCAGGTCATAAGACACACGACGTCCATGATCATTGTCTTCCCCAAATTTAATGTCAACATCTGATCAACTTTATTTATCTGCTCCCTATAATTTGATCGCCCATTAAATTTAAAAAAAAATTCAATAGTTCATATTCAAGACCTGTATTTGTACTAACTTTTCCGCTCCAATAAAATTGATCAGTCCATTATTTGTATGGGGGAATTGAACAATCAAAAGTATTTAATGTAGTCATTAGCACGGTTGAGTATGGTAAACTTGCAGTTTTATGGATATACAAATCTGGGGATAACTGTGGCCTACCATTATCATGATAATGATCATTCTGATTACATCATAATTCTCAGGTTAACTGAACAGTTTTCATTATGAAGAAAATCTGAGGTGTGTAAGGACGATTATTCGTGAGAAGTTTCGCCTCTATGACTCTTTTATTTTCACTATTACTTTGTCTCATCCTGTCTTGAGAATTCATCCAGATTCAAAAGCGCTATTTGCTAACATGTTATGTTATTCCAAACAGACTGACAAATTAACATACAAATTGCCTATGTCTTTATCAGTTTCAGTTAACTGCTAATTTACAAGGATTTTCTTGAAATTTGCAAACAAAATGTAAAAGTCATATCTACATGCTGTGAAAACTTCCGTTGCTGTCGGAAAAGAAATATCTGATATCGCTGAAAATCAGCTACCTTAGAAATGTGACACACTGATGGAATGTGAGTTAATTTAAAGACAATACATATTTATTCTTTCCGTTCTAAAATCTATTTTACTGTACTGTCAGGTTATATAGACACACATATATATATATATATTAATTAATTGTTGCGTCCATATTGAGGTAAACCATTCAAGTAATTGAATCATATTTCGTGATCGATCATGTGAGAGAGAAATTTAATATGTAGAAATGTAATATTTTACGTTATCACATCCCGATTGTTCTGTTATCCCACCATGGAGTAGAGAGGCTATTTGTATATTGTACAGAGGATATCTTGTGTATAACCGTTGCCTAATTTGCCTGTTTGTTTGTTTGACTAGGATTGCATGTACAGTCTGGGTAATTCACTTACTTTGTGGTATGATCTATTCTCTAATAAGTCTATCACTCTGAACAATCCCCATCTCAAAATCGGGGACAAATTCTCATCAGACATTCGGCCTACCATAATGATACTAACAAATTTTTCCACCCCAATAGCAAGTTTTGAAGGGACTTTTTGTTATTTTTGTAGCATATGATCCTCGTTTCAATGAATTTGATCTTCCCAAAAGAGGTAGTTGCAGTTCAGCATTGAAAAATCCTGTATGGGTCACTTTAGCGTTGGAAAGTGCTACATTTGTATATGGGTTAGTTTTGCTTTCCAAAGTCCTATTTGGGTTACAGTTAGCATTGGAAAGTCCTATATCATTGTGAAAAGGTTACAGTTTAGCATTGGAAAGTCCTATATGTAACTACAACATAGCGCCAAAGTTGTTCACAAGCCATTGTTTCACCCCAAATTCTTCCCAATGACATTCAGATCATCAGAAAGGTCTTCAGCCTTGCCCAATGTAAATTCTACTGACCCCATATATTTCTGTATCAGGTCACTGACAAACCGTGTAACTAATAATATGGGTTACAGATTAACATTGGAAAGTCCTATACGAGTTGAATCAGAAATGAAAACAAATTTTCACCATCGGAAATCAAATGGACAGATTTAACGGTCTGAAAACGTGATTTAAGCACATAAAGATGGTCAGTTGTGGCATTTTGTCTTTCGATTGGAGTCAATTCTCCCCTCTCACATTTTGATTGTATTGAATATACCAGTACCTCTGTTTGTCATATAATTTCATATAAGTTGTCGGAAACATCTGAAAATGTGTGTGGGATTGCCCATTTTGAGACTAAATGTCCTGACTATCCACTCTGTCCCATTAATTTGAAGCGATTAGTTTAAATATCCCCTTCTGTGATAAGTTGATTAATTATTCTGAGACTTTGACCCCAAGGACGAAGTTAAATTTTTTGATGCAATCTATCTTTATACAACACTGAACCGCAACTACCTCTTTCAAGATGAGAAAATGTACTCTGTTTGATAGACGTATGAGAGAATAGAGCGTATAGGACTACCTCAGATTGATAATGTTGAACACTAAGGTGGACTGGGTCTATCCTCAATCCAGTTGATGGACAGTTGTATATATTTACCTTGGTTATACTGATAGGCTGAAATAAACAAATCAGAATGTATAATAAATTTGGTTTTTCTTCTATTTTCTGAGTTGATCCTGTTCATATGTGGCATTTATGGGGGCAGAAGGCGGTATACTCCAGTTTCCATATTAATGTAGACCTGACCTACTGTTTTAATGCCCGTCATAAGATGAAGATGAGGGGCATAAAATGCTATAGCGAGTTGTTTTTGTCTTTCTGTAACTTTTGCTTGTCCATACGATAGGTAAAAGGTCAAGGTCACTGTGGCAGAAAATCAATAAATCATTGAAACTTAATTATGTTTATGCTAGTACAGTTCAGAAATGCGATATGACTGAAATATAGTTGAAAATGACGTTAAATCGTATTCACTCACTCAGAAACGTAGATTGTGATGGTGAAGAAAACTACTGATTTTACCCCTTGGTTACACTTTCAGCCAAAGGGTATTATCTTCATGGTGCATCCGTCTATCTTGCTTGTTAACACAATATCTCTTGAAGGATTATTGTCATGCTTTCCAAATTCATATAATGTATGCAAATGATGATCAGAAGCCTGCATGTTGAAGACTGATTAATTCCAGTCAAAATTCTAGTATTAAGGTTATATTCTGAAGGATTACATGTAAGGCTCTCCAAGTTCACACTACATATGCAACTGGTGATTGGTTGGAAACATGCCAATTTGAAATTGACTGACCTTGACCTATTTTATCATGGTTCAATCCTAGTTATTGTCATTTCTCAAGGGATCGTGCCTAGTCTCGCCAAATTTACACTGGAGTACATATGCAACTGATGATTGAATAGAAGTCGCCCCGTGGGGCTTACGGGGATTGAACAGTGGTGTCGAGCATACCACAGGTCCTATGGGATTGACATGGAGTGTTAGTGTGCACACGACCTGGAGTGTTACTGTGCACACTCCAAGTCCTGGAAAGAATTAAGGGCCTCAGCTTGTCATTAGAGGCAATCAGCTAAGGCACTCCTGGGGTTTCCAGGTGTAAAAAGGAATAGGACCGCAGATCTAACTGAAATATTGTTGAAAGCGACATTAAATCATATTCACTTACTCACTCAGAAGTTAGTATGTACATGTACCGTATAGCATGTATTGATGTGGACGATAAAGGGCGATAACTCGGGGGGGGAAATTGAAATGGGTAACAAACCTGATGGAACACACCTGCATGATACTAAGCATGTACTTCACCAATTAAAGAGAGATGCAGCCTGGACAAAAAAGTACTATAGCATATATTGACGATGAAGATAAAGGGCCATAACTCATGCAGGGTTCATACTGCCACGAAAATCACAATTTCAAATTCTAGGTCTTGAAAAGCCTTGAAAAATAGAAATTTGATCTTGAAAATGGGAATTTCTGTCCATTGTTGTCAATTCAGTTGTCAAGTTATTACACATTTCTGTCTCAAGTTTCACCAAAAAGTCAGTGTCTTGTTTTATTTGAAGGAAATAGTACTGTTGAAGGCCGACTCTTCAAGTAACTCGAAGAACGTTGTTGGTTTCATGTGTGTGCCAGAAATGATGAAAATATTTGGTCTATAAAAGAGAGAGAGAGAAAAAAAAAGGCCTCCCTTGTCATTTTTTTCAAAAAGTGCCCGTGGAGCTTGAAATTAAATTTATTCATCCTGAATCTAGTATAAAAATTTCAAATTTCGTCAATTTAACCTGGATCTACAAGGTACTAAGCATGTTACATACTGTACGTGAAATTATGTGCTTGTATTCTGTGGATTTACTGTGCTGTGAATCTTGAAAGTTTTTGTTTAGTCTTGCTGACATTTTGAGTTCAGATCGATCCATTACATGCTGTACCTGCATCGTGTTCTTTATTATTCATCATATCTGTGACATTCATTTGCATCTTGGCCATTAGATTTATGTGAGCTGACTTGTGTTTTCACAGGGCGATTTAGTCCCGTAGGGACTAATGGTCTTGTATTGTAGTCAGGAAAAACTTGAGCACATTTGGTACCGTTGCCAGGGTGACTGGTTGTTTATTTAACTGCTTCAGGCTTTGAGAGGAAGAGCAGAAGAAAAGAGTCCTCAAGTTATTCAGCTACTGCAGATAGTTTGGTCAACTATTTTTGCTAGATTTTGTTTCACCTGGTCTATATTAGTGAAGTTAAATATTTTCTGCTATTCTTATATGTGTTCATGTCATTTTCACAGAGATTTCCTGCTTTAGAGCATGAATACAAAATGGATACTATTCAGAGGTTGACTTAGAGTGTTTTCCTGAAAGGATGTCATAAATCACTGGTTGATAAAAACTTTATTTAGAACACTTAACAAATACAGAAGAAAATAGTTTCAGGCAGACATATGTTGGCAAGAAATTCTAAATTTGTTGCTCAAATCTACACCTGCTGTTGCTATGGCTTATCTCCCTTTAGGAGCATCCTTACAAATAGTTAAAACGAAAAGTTGTCTCCCCTTAGGGAGCTCTCTCAGCTCAGCTAGGTTACTTAAGCCCTGCACAATCCTGAATCTCCCTCTTTCTCTATTTGTACCTGCTCGAGTGTGGTGCATATCAAGGAAGTGTCCTACAGTGCTGGTTTGGTTGTTGTTGGTTTGACTTTCGGTTGTACCTTTGCTAAACTTGTATTTTTCTATTGCTGTATTTCTTGGACAATTATGTCTGAGATATCTATCCCGGTTATTTCTAATTCTTGTCGCTCGTGTGGGCAGTTTTGGACTTGCTTAGATGCTCACACGGTCTGCTTTTCGTGTAAAGGTCACCTGTGTTATCGTCAGGCCACGTGTTCAGAGTGTCAATCTTGGGATACTATTACCTGGAGGAACTATGCCCAGGCGCAGCGGGCATATTTATTGCACGCTACTGAAGACCCTGCGTTATCGGAGGACGAAAGACGTCAAAATGAGATTGCGTTAGTTGGAGATCTGAAATTTAACAAGGACCTTGTGGGTTCTAATTTGGATTTATCGCATATACTTAAAAGCCCGGCTTTATCATCGGCGTCTTTTACTATCCCTCCTAGTGGGACGGTTGTACGAGGAGATATCGATCATGTTCCAGACAGTCTGGGTTCTACTGGTAAAGCCTTGTCTGGGGATCCTGTGAAACCTGTTTCTTTGTTCAAGACAACACAGGACTATCCCCAGGTCGGTTTTGCCTGAGCGGTCTATTGTTACCAACGAACAAAAGATTTCTGCTTCACCGCGTGTCATTTCACCTAATCTTTTGTTAGGCGATCTATCTCTGTCCGGTTCTTTCAAAAAGAAAAAACACCATCGCATGTCGACTTCACCTCTGCGGTTTAAATCTCGTTCTTCCTCAGCTGTTTTATCTAAAGCAGCCTTTCGGTCTATGGAGGGTCATTCGGACTCTACTTTGAATTTTCATATTGCGGATTTACAGCCTCCGGTTTCTACGTTTGTTGACCCGTCACTTCGTCGTTCCCGTGCTTCCAAACGACGCTCTTGTACATCGCAACGCCGTTCACATTCTCGTTCGCCTGTATGTAGTCTTGTTACTCCGCCTCGACGTTCTGTTACGCCGTCTCGTCGTTCTCCTACACCGGTACGTCGTTATCATACTCCGGTACGTCGTTCTCGTTCTCCTGTTCGTCGGGCTCGTACACATAATCGTCCTAGTACTTCTTTACGGCTTTCCCGTTCTCCGGTACGCCGTTCTCGTACTACTGTTCGACGTTCCCGTACGCCTCCACGCCCTTTGTCACGTCGTTCTTCCTCACCTCCCCGTCGGGGTCGTCAAGTTCGTCAGTCGCAGACTCCATTTCTTGATCAATCTTTTGATCGGTTATTGTCTACCTCTCGCCGTCGACCCGTCGTTTGTTCTCCCATAGCAGATTCGACGTCTTCGTCTGATAGTCAAGATTCCTCATCTTCTTCGGATAGTCGGAAGGATTCGTCTAAGATGCCTTTTTCTGACAAGATGGCGGCTCATTTGGCTCTCGTTCCGGACATGCCCGTGTCTTCTAATGCTGTCTCTTCTTCTGCTCGGGTTAAATGTCCGACAGCGGCTTCTTCCACGTTCACGTCTACTTCTTCAAAGACGCCTCTCACGTGTGCTCCGTCTCCAGCTTTGGAGTCTAATTATTCTGTGTTTGATCGTCAATTGGAGGATGACAACAAGTTTAAGAAGCCCTCGTTTTCATTTTACCAACTTCATGATAACGTTCTTCCCGACAAACCGCTCAAACGTGATCGTGATTTGAGTCAGGTTTCGAAATCTTCTAAATCAACTTCTATTTCGGTGCCTACCAAAATTGTCGATAATGTTATGGAGATGTTGCTAGCAATGCAACGTATTTCATCTTTCACGGATTGGTTTTTGTTGGCTACTTCTCGGATTACTTTGGATCCTGCGTTACGTCAGAGCAATGGTTCGGCTTGTCTGTCATCTGGTCGTCTTACCTACTTTCGAGCTTTCATTGACACGCTCAATATAGCTAACTGTCATGTCATTGAGGTGGGTGCTTTTTCCTATGTTTCGCTTCTTCAAGCTCAGCGTAAAGCGTTGCTTCAGTTTGTCAAGCCTGACGTTCCATACTTTGTGAAGGATCAACTGTTACAACAGCCGTTAACCTCTAAGTTTGTTTTCAACAATGCTATCGAGTCTGTCATGCCTAGTATTCGTGAGGAATGGACTTCTCGATTGATTTCTGCTGCGGCTCGGCGTCCGGCTTTTTCCGTGGATCGGAAACCTAACCGGAATCGTGTATCCAAGCCTACCCAACGTGAGGTTTTTCCACATGGTAATTTTCGTGGCTTCGACAAGCCTCCACAAGCCCGTGGCCGTCGTTCCACCCGTGGGAAATTTTCCAAAGGAAGGGTTGCTTCCAACAAATGACTATCCATTTCTCATCTCCCATCCTCATACCAGAGATTTTCATCTGCCCGCCTTCCGCCCTTTCAATCATCAGGTCGTCGGCGGCCGTTTACAACATTTCTGGGAGAATTGGCAGCTCATAACAGACGACGACTGGATTATCAAGACATTGAAGTATGGTTTCCTTTTCAACTTTCAGTCCCAGCCCAGACTCATCTCTCGGCCTCGTCCTTCTCTACTGCCAGTTCCCGCAGGACACGTTCAGATGCTTCTTTCCTCTGTCGCCACGCTCATCACCAAAGGTGCCGTCAGAGAGCTGCCACATGCCGAAGACAGCGTCGGTTACTACAGTCATGTCTTTCTTGTTCCGAAGAAAGATTCGGACCAAATGCGGATGATTATCGATCTCAAGAGACTCAACAAGTTTCATCTGACCATGCCGCCTCATTTCAAGATGACGTCAGTCTCATCGATCCGGGCCCGCGTACATCACCGGGATTGGTTGGCCTCCATCGATTTGCAGGACGCATATCTCCATATACCTATTCATCCTCGTCATCGGCGATTCCTTCGTTTCACCATCAACGATCGTCGGTTCGAGTGGCAAGTCCTCCCGTTCGGAGTCAACATCGCTCCATGGCTTTTCACCCATATCACTTCACCAGTCATGGCGTTTCTCCATCTACGGGGCATTCACATCGAGGTTTACATAGACGACATCCTCTTGTGGGCTGCGGACAAGTCCCTTCTCAACACTCAGGTATGTTTCACTCTGCTCGTTCTACGTCATCTCGGGTTCATACCTCACCCTCAGAAGTCAGAGTTGGTTCCAGCGCAAATTCGCCGTTACATCGGGGCTGTGTTCAATACTCGTCAACAACTGGTGCGCCCCCCAGAGGACCGGTGGACCAAAATTCAGGCGTTGATACTAAGGTTTTTGTCATCAACTTGTCAGACTCGTCAGCGGTGGCAAAGCCTTCTGGGTTTACTCACTTCCACGCAGGGCCTTACTCATTACGGACGTCTCCGAGTTCGGCCGCTGTAGTACCATCTGTCCCCTTATCTACAGACGTCATCCCTCAATCCTGTTGTTCCGGTATTGACGTCTCTACATCCACATCTGATTTGGTGGCAGTCTCGCCACAACGTCATGCGGGGAGTTCCCTTCCGATTTCCATCTCCGGATCACCATCTCTACACCGATGCTTCCGAGACCGGTTGGGGAGCCCATCTGGACGGTCTGGAGGTGTCCGGCAGATGGTCGAGTTTGGATGCCAGACTTCACATCAACCTTCTGGAGATGAAGGCAGTCATCCTAGCAGTTCAGCATTGGAGTTGGCGTCTCATGAATTCGTCCCTTCTCATCGCTACGGACAACTCTACGGTCATTGCTCACATCAACAAGATGGGTACCACCCGATCTTTCTCAACGTTTCGTCTGGTGTGGGATCTTACGACTGGGCTCTCATTCATCACTGTCATCTCAATGCTCGCCATGTCCCGGGTCGGCTCAATGTCTTAGCGGACCGCCTGTCTCGTCCCGACACCGTCCTTCAGACCGAATGGCAACTTCATTTGGAGGTTTTCCGTCAGATCTGCAGCGTCTGGGAGACCCCCTTGATCGACCTGTTTGCGACGAGGAACAATGCGCAGCTGGCCCTCTTCCTCAGTCCGATTCTGGACCCCCAAGCCTTCGCCATCGACGCTCTTTCAATCAACTGGGACAACTTCCTGGCTTATGCCTACCCACCCATGGCCCTGATTCAGGAAGTTCTTCAAAAGATTTCTCAACACGACTGCGTCGTTCTGCTCGTGGTTCCGTGGTGGCCTCGTCGTCAGTGGTTTCCGGTACTGGTTCCACTTCTCACTGCTCCGCCACGTCGTCTTCCAGTTTGGCCCAGCCTGTTGCGTCAACCTCACGGGATAATTCATCACAACCCGCAGTGGCTCAACTTACACGTCTGCAGACTATCCAGAGTGCACTCACAGTCCAAGGATTTTCAGCAGAAGTTGCACAGACGATGGTTTCAGCCAATCGATCTTCCACATCACAGCTCTATCAAGCGAAATGGGCCTATTTCGTCTCCTGGTGCCGAGAACGTGATTCCGATCCCGACTCTGCCTCTATTTCCTTAGTAGCTGACTTCCTCCTTCACCTACATCGTGATAAGAAGTTTCAAATCAGCACCATTGAGGGGTACCGGTCTGCTTTGGCTAGGGTTTTACGTCTTTCGGCCGGCATCGACATTAGTCTAAACGACAATATCTCTGCTCTCCTACGGGCTTTCGCCTTACAGTCTCGCCGTATTCGCCAGCTGTTACCGAAGTGGGATATTGGTGTGGTTCTTTGTGCCCTGAATCGTCCGCCCTTCGAACCTTTACAGTCCGCCTCTATTAAAGCTGTTTCCTACAAAACTGCTTTTCTGGGGGCTTTTGCTTTGGCGTCTAGGGTTTCTGAACTTCACGCTCTGGAAAGATCATCGTTGACCTGGACGGCTAATTGGTCTCGCATTTCCTTTCGTCCCGTCCCTGAGTTCATCGCCAAGAATGAGGCTGTGCGCCAAGGTCCGTGTGCTCAACGTTTGTACTCCATCCCTGCTTTATCAGACTTTGTTCGTGACCTTGAGGACGACTTACTGTTATGCCCTGTACGAGCCATACGTCACTATCTCACTCGTACCGACCCTGGTCGGGGTTCTCGTCGTCTATTATTCCTGTCTCTTCAGCCAACTGCAGTGCGTGACATTACCAAGAATACTATTGCTTCTTGGTTGAAGACCATTAAGTGGGCATATCAACTTGCCATTGACGCTCCCCCACTTCTGTCCTCTGCTTCTTCCCATGAAATTCGTGCCATCGCTACATCATGGCCTTAGGTATACTTTGTGTCATTTTCAAGTTTAAAGTACAGAGAGTTTGGTGCATGAGGGCTATTATGACCAGCTTATGAGATCATCTCTAGAGAGGCAGCTGCTGTCAACTCACAAGTCATCTTACAAGAACTGACACATTCGTGAGTACTACTTTCAGGTTTGCCAGTGTCGGCAGCAGGGACTAAAGTACAGAGAGTTGACGTAAGACGGCTTGTGGACTAAAGAGTGGTGTAAGAGGGGCACCTTGTATGCAATGTTGTCGGGATGTACATGACCACTTCTATTCGTCATACACTGATTACCACTCGAATACTCACAGCGCCACCGGCCCGAGTTCCTTCGTGGGGGTAAAATTGTGCACCACATCCACGATCACGGCTGCATGGACGAGTACATTCAACAATCTATTATGATTATGACTACCCACAGCGTCACCGACCAGGGTCCCTCTTGTCGAGTACTAGTGTGCCATGTCCGTGATCATCTCAGCGGTTACTCAGCCTGCTATTGCAACTAAGGCCGAGGTGCCTACCTCCATATGTTGGTAGTGAGTCATAGCAACAGCAGGTGTAGATTTGAGCAACAAATATTAAACATTTATAAATAATGTCAGTATTTGTTATCAAATCAAACCTGCTGTTGCTTTGATTACCCTCCCATCCTGCCCCTCACTCCACGGCCTTGCACACCACACGTTTCGGGCTATAAGAGTGAGAAAGAGGGAGATTCAGGATTGTGCAGGGCTTAAGTAACCTAGCTGAGCTGAGAGAGCTCTCTAAGGGGAGACAACTTTTCGTTTTAACTATTTGTAAGGATGCTCCTAAAGGGAGATAAGCCATAGCAACAGCAGGTTTGATTTGATAACAAATACTAACATTATTTATAAATGTTTAATTTTTCTAGGCTTCCATTCTTGCAGAAATTATATACACGGTATGTAACTTTTGAACTATCACACAAACATCCCCTCCACCAGACCCTCTATACCGTTTAGAGCATAGTCACATGCATGACCTAGGTCAATGGTTTGGTTCACTTAGCTGATAGGGTTACTTGATAGGGTCAAACTCCAAACTTTAGATAGCATGCAGTGCTCTACATGTACAAGTCTGCATACAACCATTGTCCAAACTAGGGGTGTACCTAGTATCTTATTGAGAGAAATGTGCGAGACTACAAATTGTATGGCTCTTCGCCATGGGGACTGAACATCAAAGAGTTAGTGGAATTATTCCAACAGCCTATTTTACATTTAAATAGCCCTGTTTCAGTGGCTCTAGTTTTTACCTATACTCCTAATTTCGTGTCATCTTTCATGCCGATTAACCATCACTTCTTAGCAAGAACAATGAGGCTGTCGATCAGAGGACCTTCTCATTCGACGTTCTATTCTATAACTGTTGTAGGGTGTGATGTTTTGGCCATTGATGAGTTTGCGGTGGAATTGTCCCTGTTTGCTGCTCTTCAAGTTAGTGGAGCTCCAGTGGATAACTCCTTTCACGGACGATGATGATGTTGTGGATGTTTTTGGAAGGTTTGGTAAAATTTTGATGAGCAAGTTGAGTGAGAGCAGCATTATTTGAGTTTACGGGAGATGTGCGAAAAGTGTTTTGTTGACAGAAATGGATCAACTGAACGCTTTGAAAATGTGAAAATCGACAAGTGCAAAGTGCTGAATGTTGTTCCCAGTCGTGAAATAGAATATTTCCAGGGCCATTCATTTGGGCATCTGCGTCATTTTGCGAATCTGTATTGTCAGAGATTTTGGGTTTAGCTTGACCCGGCTGTGGTTTATGACAATCGTGTGGAGGATATGGAAACTGAGGTGATATATTGCACAGAGAGGTGAGCTGACTGTAACTGTTGAGAAAACTCTAGCGGGTAGAAGTTAGGGAGGTGAGAAGTCTGGAAGTATGAGAGGTGAGAAGGCATCGACTGTTAAAGGGCAGGGAAGTAAGGGAGGTGAGAAGTATGGGAGGTGAGAAGGCGCCGACTATTGAAGGGCAGGGAAGTTAGGGAGGTGAGAAGTCTGGAAGTATGAACGGTGAGAAGGCATCGACTGTTAAAGGGCGGGGAAGTAAGGGAGGTGAGAAGTATGGGAGGTGAGAAGGCGCCGACTGTTGAACCGCGGGGAAATAAGAGAGGTAAGAAGGTGCAGACACGTCAGATGGTGCAGACTTCAAGTGTGTGAGAAGATGCAAACTGTGAAATTTGTCAATGTTGACAGGAAAGTGAGGGAGGCGAGTAACATGAGGCTGTTGAATATGTCATGGTGGCTTCTGGCTTGGTCTCTCTGGTCCCTCCCAAGGTGATAGAGACGTGTTATTGGGGAGAAACCGGATACAATAGGTGATAGGGACCCACACCATCTAGTCACAGGCGCTTGTTATTGGTCAGTTATTAATTATGATATTAATATAAATATATACTGGAAATATTAATATCATAATTAATAACTGACAAAAACAAGATAAATATTAATCTCATAATTAATTACAAGCGTCTTGTCCGTCATTCATAATCCAGCCGTCGTCCATTAGAGAATATCCGCGTCCATAATCCAAAGACCTATTCCATATTCCATATAACAGTATTAGCACCAAATTCAAAAAGACGATCATAGTATACATAAACATAGGCTTGTTTCCTGCAAGAGAGAAGCGGTCAACAGTTTTCAATGATGCCGGCAAGACATCATGATGTTCCAAAAATATCAAATCCGTATCGCTGATCAGTATTCTTAATCCATAACTGACCAACAAGCACCTTGGCATTTAGTGGATAGGCCCAATAGAAAGACATTGGGACTCCTCATCACACTGGTTCAAAGACGATGATCTCTTATCCCAAGAGTATGAACAGTAGAATTCTTCAGATGATAAGACCATAAGTGGCATTCATTTTTACGTACACAGCGATGGGGGGGGGGGGGGACAGGTTTGTCTTAAAATCAGGATTTTTTTCTTCTGTATGCTGTGTTAAATTTTGCATATGGGAGGGGGAGGGGGTCAAACTATTTTTTCCCGTACATAATACTTGAATGGCCCCATATCACTGCGAATTCACTGAGATGAACAGACTAGGGTTTTCTGTAATGATGGAGTAATTTTGTAAAGAGATGTTATTTGCGCTGAAAACTTACCTCACTTCCACTCTTTGCATTTCTTGTTTCACATGAAATCATCTAGTAAGAATTTTGAATAACACAGTTCTCTCCCCTGCTAGTCACCTGACTGCTCACTTACCCATAATTCCTCCTTCTTGTTTCCTACTGCAAGTGGGTCAGGAAGTCATTTTGTTCAGCTCCGTGAAAATTGCCTATTTCTAGCGAAATCACTAGCAGTTGGATTACCTCAGACGTCTGATATTCTTCAAGAAGTTCTTTGGGAAGTATTCTTTACGTTATCAGCGAAATTATGGCTCAAAATATGTCTCAAATGTCATGTATGTCTTGTGGTGGTGACAAGCCTGTATATGACCTCCATTCCACGTGTCCCCAATGTCGCCAGGGAAGAGTATGTACCTGGGATACGGCCTGTGAGGAATGTATTGTGTGGGCGCCCGACATATTTCAAGTATATCTGGCCGGTTCAGTGGCAGCTATTGAGGAAAATAAAGCCGTTGTGTCTACCAATCTCGCCAGTGAGACGTATGTAGCTATGTCTCCCCGATCTAGCGTGGCCGAGGAGACTAGGGGGTATGTTGATTCACCAGCTCGGCCGACTCTAGGCAGTTTGTTGAACGTAAATAAAGACAAACAAACGCCCCCTCCCGCTCACGATTCTTCCATTTCAGACCAGGCGAAGGGTCAATCAGGTAAGAAACCGACCCGGGTTGTACAAGTGGAAGGGACAATCGAAGATGTGGAATCCGGCACTACTACGACTGTGGAGGTCGAGCTTCCTATCGAGCGGACACCTGGATATGACGAAGAAGGGAAATTAATAACGGAGCCAGGCTTAGCGTGGGAAAGCCAGTCAATTCCGATCTCTCGATCGGATTCGACTTATGACTATGAAAACTTGGGCAATACTAGTGAGGCGCCTAACGTTAAATTTTCATTTAGGTCAGGAAGTAAAATTGTCAGCTCCGTGAAAATTGCCTATTCCTAGCGAAATCACTAACAGTTGGATTACCTCAGACGTCTGATATTCTTCAAGAAGTCCTTTGGGAAGTATTCTATACGTTATCAGCGAAATTATGGCTCAAAATATGTCTCAAATGTCATGTATGTCTTGTGGTGGTGACAAGCCTGTATATGACCTTCACTCCACGTGTCCCCAATGTCGCCAGGGAAGAGTATGTACCTGGGACACGGCCTGTGAGGAATGTATTGTGTGGGCGCCCGGCATATTCCGAGTGTATCTGGCCGGGTCACTGGCAGCTATTGAGGAATATAAAGCCGTTATGTCTACCAATCTCGCCAATGAGACGTATGTAACTATGTCTCCACATACCACCGTGGTCGAGGAGACTAGGGGGTTTGTTAGTTCGCCAGCTCGGTCTACTCTAGTCAGTTTGTTGAACGTAAATAAAGATAAACAAACGCCCCCTCCCGCTCACGATTCTTCCATTTCAGACCAGGCGAAGGGTCAATCAGGTAAGAAACCGACCCGGGTTGTACAAGTGGAAGGGACAATCGAAGATGTGGAATCCGGCACTACTACGACTGTGGAGGTCGAGCTTCCGATCGAGCGGACGCCTGGATACGACGATGAAGGGAAATCGGTAACGGAGCCAGGCTTAGCGTGGGAAAGCCAGTCGATTCCGATCTCTCGATCGGATTCGACTTATGACTATGAAAACTTGGGCAATACTAGTGAGGCGCCTAACGTTAAATTTTCATTTGGTTCCGGGATTGGGAGATTGCCTTCCTCAACCCCGTTGAGGCCTGGACTTTCCGGTCGTTCTATAACATCGTCTAACACTGGAATGACTGGTTTGTCTAACTTCTCCCAATCTGCTTCCGGTTTCTCTGGTGGCCTTCCTCATCCCCCTGCCGAGACGTTTGTCACTACGAGCCTTCTGGGCCACCAGAGATTGAGGTTCCCACAACAACGGCAGTATGGTATGTATGCAGGTACCTATGATATGCCAAATTTTTTACCTGCCTCTGAGACGCGGTATAGAGACCCCTCTCAAGTAGGTCAAATTATGCGGCATCCGGTTGCTAGTTTGACTTCGCCCTTGCGTGGCTTACCTCTGTTGCGTATGATGCGTCCTCCTATACGTGCTTCCGGTTTACGACCTCGTATGCCAGTTCACCGACCTTTACAGTGGCCGTGCTCACGGTCATTTGTAAGGTCCCAGAGTGTGAACACACCCCGTCAGGCCCAGCTTCCGGTGCACTCTCAAGTGACGGATCCTACGTTGGCTGCTATTCTGCGCGGAATGGAACAACAACGTCAGGAGATGAAGGAACTGAGAGAGATGATGACCAGTCAAATAAGGAGCGGTATGCCGCCGCATCCGGTTTTGACTGAACAGTCTACGCAACCGGAAGCAAGATTGACAGGGTCTATCCCTTCCATTACTCCTCGTTGGCAGGAAGCCCTAAATCACCATACAAAGCTAGATTCATAGCTGGTTCTAGAAGCTGCACCACCAAGCTTCTTTCAACCCTATTGACGAGGGCCCTTCAGGAGGTAAAAGCATTTTGGGAAAGGTATTGCGCCACTATTTCTAAGAACTTTGGCGTTGAATGTATGTGGATATTGAAAAACTCAAAATGTCTTACGGAAGAGCTTGATGCTAAAGGTCACATACCGTACAGACATGTATCCACATGGGATTTCTCGACTCTCTATACTACAATCCCTCATCAGGACCTTATTGACCGTATAAGTTCATTAATAGTATCTGTGTTCAAGAAAACTAATCGTAGATATATTAATGTCGGAAGCCATAAAGCATTCTTTAGCTCTATTACATACAAGAGATATCATTCATGGGATGTTTCTTTGTTTATAGAGTTGCTTGAATTTCTCATTAAAATATCTATGTGAAATTTGGCAACACAATATATCAGCATCATATAGGTATTCCAATGGGTACTAATTGTGCACCCCTGTTGGCTGACCTGTATCTGTTCTCTTATGAATATGACTATATGCAGGCGCTTTCAAAAACTGATCCATTCAAAGCCCGTTCCTTCTCATTCACCAAACGCTATATAGACGATCTTCGCGCTGTGGATAATCGCTATATAAATGACGCAGTGAAGGATATATATCCACCTTCACTGGATTTGAAGGAAACTACAGATAGCCCTACAGGCACATCTTATTTAGATCTCTATCTCTATAAAAATGAAGCGGGCATTCTCTCTCGTCGACTTTATGACAGAAGAGATGATTACAATTTCGACATCGTAAACTATCCCTTTCTGGACAGTAATATTCCAGTGGGACCTGCATATGGCGTATACATATCTGGCCTAGTAGCATTTGCTAGATCCTGTGTTAAATGTGACGATTTTAATCAACGTCACAAAATATTGTTGCAAAAACTTATAAAACAGGGCTATTCCTCCAAGCGCCTCCACTCAAAGTTTCTCAAATTTGGCGATACATATCGCATGCTGATAGCAAAATACGAACGTAGCGTGCAAGATCTATGGCGCTACGTTTCGTAACTTGTGTCTAATTCCGCTTAACCCGGGGCTAGGGGCCGTATGAACCCATGTACTTCAAGATCCTAATGGTACTCATATGAACAGGCACAATCAAAGCGTGACTGAGATACATCATTCTTTAGATGACGACTTTACAACGAATATTATGGATTAAGAATACTGATCAGCGATACGGATTTGATATTTTTGGAACATCATGATGTCTTGCCGGCATCATTGAAACTGTTGACCGCTTCTCTCTTGCAGGAAACAAGCCTATGTTTATGTATACTATGATTGTCTTTTTGAATTTGGTGCTAATACTGTTATGTGGAAAATGGAATAGGTCTTTGGATTATGGACGCGGATATTTTCTAATGGACGACGGCTGGATTATGAATGACGGACTAGACGCTTGTAATGGAAGTGGATAGGGACCAGTACGGTAGCTTTGAATTTAATGAACCTACCAATACTGATCCAGATACTAGGAAATATTACGATTTAATTTCCGGTATCTATGACTTCATTCCTGACATGCAACTTCCGGTCCCACATGCGGGGGATATCGAAACTGAGTCGGGAGAGTCGAATCGGGTTACGAGGTCGGTTTCCACGCTTTCGGCCTCAACTGCTATACATTCTATTTGCCACTTGTTCCATAGAACATTAGCAGAACCCGCTACGCAGGAGGAACGTGCAGTCAGGCGGAGACCTAGAGCTCGCTTCCGGCCTGCAGGATCTTCTGGTCCGTTCCCGGTACAGAAGCCAAACATACGATCATATGACGTACATGATTCACCGTTTAGCTTCCGGTCTGCAGAGGTGAACGGCGATTTTCAGTATTTGTGTCCTTCAAATACCAAATTGCCTACCCGGATGTTCCGTTTACGAACAAACAGGCCTCCATACTAGAGGAAACTGCCCGACAAGGAGTGGCGATCACGAATCACCTGGACTGGTTTCTCAAAGCCATTAAGGATGGTTTGTTTTCGCTGTCGGGCGCGGAGAGTCAAGAACAGTTACAGGAGGGAATTAACCTCGTTCTTGACTACCAGAAGATTGCTTCCGGTGCAGTAGAAGATTTGCTGGTGCATAACGCCTATTTATTTTCTATGCTGGTGTATTTAAGGAGAAGGGCCTTCATTCCTTTTATGCACGATTAAACAACGGAAGCAGTAAAGAGAAGCCTACTAGAAACTTCTACGGCTCCTCCTTTACTGTTTGGTGATGCTGTTGCCGAGGTCCGACCTGAAATGGATCGTATTGAGCATGACAGGTCAGTGGCGACCAAGACACCTATGGCTTCCGGGTCGGGTCCCAAGGCGAAGAAGACTAAGAAGAACCCGCCTAGTTCCAAGGCTGCTAAGGGTGCTTCCGGTCAACAGCAGAGCCAAGCGCCTGCTTCTTTAAAGCCAAGATTATCGAGCTTTGGACATAAGAAGCAGGGTAAGGGGGAAAACAAGCAGAATACCTGATGTCTCGGGCCATACCGGGTGGCTTCCGGTATGGCGGGAACACCGAGACATAATGCTTCCGGTCCCGCCACACCTGAACCTTGCGGTAGGGGGAAGGCTTCAGTTGTTTTGGCGGAACTGGATAAGGATCGGGGCGGAAGCGTGGGTCAATCGAACTATCAGATACGGCTATCGCCTATTGTTCGACACGCTTCCCCCCTTGACTGCATCTCCCCTTCCGTCTCGTATTCCACTATGAACGGGTCATCTATCAGCGATACAGTCCGCTGTGGACAA